>MU106699.1:0-94405 GCA_012274485.2 Sinapis alba
GTTAAGAGATCTAAGACATTGGTTCGTTTGAGTGAAAGTCTAAGAATCTCTATAATGTTCTGATCGATTTGTTTCCTGTGATTTATTTCCTCAAGCAGATTCTTCTCAGCTTCTTGCCTTTGAGGTGACCCCACAGGAGCGTTTTGAATCTGAGAGATAAATATATTTGTGAAACATCAAAAACAAACATATTTTTTTTTGTTTATTTTTCAATCTTGAAGGATCAGGACTTCACCTTCTTCTCGAGATATAACAGAGGGACATCTCGCTCATCGACCTGCGAAAGCAAAGAAACGGTAGATTTAATTCATATATATCTCCCTAGGACCAATTTTTTTTTTTACTTCTTATATATCTATTCCAAAAAAAAAAAAAAAAACTTCTTATATACGGAAAAGCAAGAGACCGCAGTATGCCCGTGGTCTTCATATTCTGCACCATCATCAGCGCTAGACTCTGTTTCAAATAGTTGGGTTTTGCGAGATTCTGCTGAGAAAAGAAGCAGAGCATAAAGAAAAGGGACAAGAACTTGAAAGCGACCAAGAGAAGACATTGTCTGAATATTACTTCTAAATTACTGTTTTTTTTATTTTCTCTCGCTGTTGGTGTGCTTGAATACCGTAGTATATAACTCCTTTATATAGAAAATCTCATTGAGTCGTTTGCGTATTAAAGTCTGTGGATGCAAAAAGTAACTCGTATTGTTGATGTTAACATAGTAACGTAGTGTTAAAGTTTGCCTATTAATGTTAACTGCTTTTGTTTGCTAGCTTTTTTTTCTTTTCTTTTCTTGTTAATATCTTTAGTTTTTTTTAATGAATAGTGTGGGAAATATAACACGCAATAAGAACTTGAATGTGAATAGAGTAAGATTTAAAAAACGGTAAAAAGATATTTGTGACTGGATCTCTAAAATAATTTACTCAATTGAACTAATATTATTAACAATGAATATGATGAACAAAAAAAAATACAAGATAATACATCTCGAATAGAGTATTCTAGGTCTCAAATGAGTAACTTAAAAATGTATATCTAATAATGGTATTGGCTTATTTTTTATACTTCTCAGTTCGCTCCAACTACTTTGCGTATCTAGGTTGCACGTGTCATGCCTTGTTATAGAGAGCTCAGCATATTTGTGTAACCGATTGACCGGAAGGTGACCATATCTTGCTTGTTATCTGTAGATTCAAAGCTCACCATCTCAGGTTACAATGTAGTTCTTTGCGTCAAAATAGTTGGGCATCGTCAATGGGTCATGTTTTTACTACCGATTTAGCCATTTCAATTGGAAAATTTCGAGATCATATTTTGCCTCAACCCATTAAATGACACGTGGTCATCTTTGATTGGTGCAGTATTAGTAAAGGCGCTTGCGCCTGGTCCATTAGATTGATAATCATTATTTTTAATCCTTCGGTACATGTTTTAGCCGTTGAAACATCAGTTTCCGTGAAGATACTTTTTTGAAACGCCTTGAGAATCATAACCTTGATTATCAGGGTGGAGAAGATCTCGTTTCTACCAACTTTGTAGTTCCTCATTGGGGAGCGTAGCTTATCTTTTCTTTATCTTTACAGCACTGAAGTTGGACAAATTGATCAAGGAAGATAAGCCCATTGTGTCTCATGGGATTGACAATGTCCACAGTCTTGGGAGTGTTGAGATATGGGTGTAATCTGACTTCCTCTGCCTTTGATATATTTTGGGTCGTTTCATTGACCCATTATGTCGAGACTATAATGGGATTCCCACAACAAATGAGCTACGAGAATCTTTGAACAAGAAGTACAGAGGTAAAGACGCCCGCTGCAAGAAATTTGCAGTTGTGAAGTTCCTTAAATTTAAAATGGTGGATTCAATACAAATCACGTATCACGTGGAAGATCTGCAGCTATTGTGCCATGAAATTGTTGCTTAGGAAATATCCATCCAAAATATTCACAACTCTCTGCTTCATTGAATTTTTTTTACCAGGGTGACTAACTTTCAAGAACTACCTAAAACACAAAAAGAAGAAGACGAGTCTCGAAAACGTCATCATAAAACTTCAGATGGAATTTAAGAACCAAAATGTTGACAAGCTTATTACTCAAGAGCACAATGTCAACATGGATGAGCTGAAAGACAAATAAAAGATAAAAGTTGATTCTCTTGCCAACGATTCCAAAATGGTTGCCCAATTTGAGGGCTCCTAAAACAAAATTCAAGAAAAAAAGTTTTTGAAACAAATGAGCAAAAATTCAAAAGGAAGTGTCATTAGTGCAACAAAATTGGACACAAGATGTGTGCTAAAGCAAAATCAAAGATAAGAAGGTTTAAGCCAATTTTATTGAGGACGATCTTGTTGCAGTAGTGACAGAGGTCAACATGGTTGATAACAACAACTCTAAGAAATGGTGGTATAATACATGTACAACCACCTACATTTTCATCGATATTATCGAATTCAGTTTTGAAAGATATTAGTTATGAGTGGTTGAAGGTTTAAAACTGCCACCAACTCAAACACAGTGAATGTTTTGTAAACATTCTCTATCTGCTTAGTCAAGATTATTTAAGTATACTATAAAATTATTGCTTATAACAGTAAAATAAATTACAGCATGTAACTTATTCAATTTTATGTTATAAAAATTAAATAAACATTGAAATATATGGTAAATATTAAAAATATTAACCACTAAACATTTAAAATAATATTAAAATATATAAAGTTAAATTAATACGTTCATGGGCGTGTAGATCAACCTCTAGTTTCATATTACGACTGGCCATTCGGCAAAAGTGACTGTATGTAAGATTCGTGGCAAAAATTTAAGCTTTAGGGTTTATCCTTTGGATTTCTCGGTCTGCAGGTATTTTGGGATTGGCGGTTTGACCGGTTCATCAGTATTTCTGAGTGTTTAATCAGCTGGTCCAGTTCAAGGTTTTAGAACTGTAAACCGAAAAGCATAACACGAGAATACGAGATGGTGAATTTAGAGCCGACGAGGGAGCCTTATCCGATCAGTTACTGTCTCACTCATTCTCCTACAGCTCGACGAAGATGTCTTGCTTGGTCTCATCAACTTGCTCACTCGTCCCCTTCAACACGTTTCAGTCTCGGCCTACTCGTTCTAGCAAACTGATCTCATCAGTTTCATTGCAATCTTCATTTCCCATGCAAATTCTCCATCGACTCCATTATCTCATCTCGCATTGTCAAAAAGGTACACCCTTCTTATTGCCTTATTTGTATACAACCACGGGGTATAGTCTCGTAATTGCTGTGCTGTTTTGTTTTTGTAGCTTAGCGTGTGTGTATTGTTCTTGTTCTTGTCTTTATTCGTTTTACTGACCTGTCTGCCTTTTATCTCTTTTGTTTTCTTGGTCAACAAGCTTTAGAAGAAGACTATTATTGGCAGGAACCCTAAAGTTGGTACGAGGTTATTACTAGATGAATCCAATTTGAGACCCAGACTTTCACTGTTATCAAGTAAAAATAGGCATCAACCATCTCCACACAATCAAATGTTATGCAATAACTTTCATATATTTATAACTCGATCACATTATTTTTTGCGTATAATTTAATGGACACAAGCTTGTTCAATAGCTGAAACAGCTTGCTTCACATTCACTCCCATATTGCAGATATTGGCAAGTGCTCCTGTATACTTCATATCGTATTCTATCTTTGCTCCACATTGATTCTTGAAACTCTTAACCTGTGAAGTTTTATTCGATTATATATATTTGTTTTAAGGGTCTTTACGTGGAACACAAGTTACATGAATTGCTAAGGGGTTGTTACCAGAGTCCAGAAGCAGTCCCAATCATCTACAAGAGGTTGTCCTGTTGTTCTTGTGGAAGTTAAGAGATCGAAGACATTGGTTCGTTTGAGTGAAAGTCTAAGAATCTCTATAATGTTCTGATCGATTTGTTTCCTGTGATTTATTTCCTCAAGCAGATTCTTCTCAGCTTCTTGCCTTTGAGGTGACCCCACAGGAGCGTTTTGAATCTGAGAGATAAATATATACTGAAACATCAAAAACAAACATATGTTTTTTTTTCAATCTTGAAAGATCAGGACTTCACCTTCTTCTCGAGATATAACAGAGGGACATCTCGCTCATCCACCTGCCAAAGCAAAGAAACGGTAGATTTAATTCATATAATCTCCCTAGGACCATTTCTTTTTTACTTCTTATATATCTATTCCAAAAAATAAATAAAAATTCTTATATACGGAAAAGCAAGAGACCGTAGTATGCCCGTCGTTTTCATATTCTGCACCATCATCAGCGCTAGACTCTGTTTCAAATAGTTGGGTTTTGCGAGATTCTGCTGAGAAAAGAAGCAGAGCATAAAGAAAAACAAGAACTTGAAAGTGACCAAGAGAAGACATTGTCTGAATATTACTTCTAAATAACTGTTTTTTTTTTATTTTCTCTCGCTGTTGATGTGCTTGAATACCGTAGTATATAACTCCTTTATATAGAAAATCTCATTGAGTCGTTTGCGTATTAAAGTCTGTGGATGCAAAAAGTAACTCATATTGTTAATTACTGATGTTAACGTAGTAACGTTGTGTTAAAGTTTGCCTATTAATGTTAATTGCTTTTGTTTGCTAGCTTTTTTCTTTTCTTTTCTTGTTAATATCTTTAGTTCTTTTTATGAATAGTGTGGTAAATATAACACGCAATAAGAATATTTTAATGTGAATAAAGTAAGATTTAAATAATGGTATAAAAGATATTTGTGAGTGGATCTCTAAGATAATTTACTCGAACTGAACTAATATTATTAACAATGAATATGATGAACACAAAAAAATAAATACAAGATAATACATCTCAAATAGAGTATTCTAGGTCTCAAATGAGTAACTTAAAAATGTATATCTAATTCGAACAAAACAAAAAAAGTATATCTAATAATGGTATTGACTTATTTTTTATACTTCTCAGTTCGCTCCAACTACTTTGCGTATCTAGGTCGCACGTATCATGCCTTGTTATAGAGAGCTCGACATGTTTGTGTAACCGATTGACCGCAAGGTGGCCATATCTTGCTTGTTATCTGTAGATTCAAAGCTCGCCACCTCGGGTTACAAGGTAGTTCTTTGGGTCAGAATAGTTGGGCTTCGTCAATGGATCATGTTTTTACTACTGATTTAGCCATTTCAATTGGAAATTTTAGAGATCATATTTTGCTTCAACCCATTAAATGACACGTGGTCATCTTTGATTGGTGCAGTCTTAGTAAAGGCGCTTGCGCCTGGTCCATTAGATTGATAATCATTATTTTCAATCCTTCGGTACATGTTTTAGCCGTTGAAACATCACTTTCCTTGAAGATACTTTTTTGAAACGCCTTGAGAATCATAACCTCGATTTTCAGGGTGGAGAAGATCTCGTTTCTCCCAAATTTGTAGTTCCTCATTTGGGAGCGTAGCTTATCTTTTCTTTTTCTTTACAGCACTGAAGTTGGACAAATTCATCAAGGAAGATAAGCCCATTGTGTCTCATGGGATTGAAAATGTCCACAATCTTGGGAGTGTTGAGATATGGGTGTAATCTAACTTCCTCTGCATTTGAAATATTTTAGGTCGTTTCATTGACCCATTGTGTCGAGTCTATAATGGGATTCCCACAACAAATGAGCTACGAGAATCTTTGAACAAGAAGTACAAAGGTAAGGACACCCGCTGCAAGAAATTTGCAGTTGCGAAGTTCCTTGACTTTAAGATGGTGGATTCAAAATAAATCACATATCACGTGGAAGATCTGCAGATATTGTGCCATGAAATTGTTGCTTAGGAAATGTCCATCCGAAACATTCACAACTCTCTGCTTCATCGATTTTTTTTTACCAGGGAAACACAAAAAGAAGAAGACGAGTCTCGAAGATGTCATCATAAAACTTCAGATGGAATTTAAGAACCAAAATGTTGACAAGCTTATTACTCAAGAGCACAATGTCAACATGGAGGAGCTGAAAGACAAATAAAAGATAAAAGTGAATTCTCTTGTCAACCATTCCAAAATGGTTGCCCAATTGAGGGCTCCTAAAACAAAATTCAAGAAAAAAGGTTGTTGAAACAAATGTGCAAAAATTCAAAAGGAAGTGTCATTAGTGCAACAAAATTGGACACAAGATGTGTGCTAAAACAAAATCAAAGATAAGAAGGCTCAAGCCAATTTCACTGAGGACGATCTTGTTGCAGTAGTGGCTGAGGTCAACATGGTTGATAACAACAACTCTAAGAAATGGTGGTATAATACAGGTACAACCACCCACATTTTCATTGATATTATCGAATTCAGTTTTGAAAGGTATTAGTTATGAGTGGTTGAAGGTTTAAAACTGCCACCAACTCAAACACATTGAATTTTTCATAAATATTCTCTATCTGCTTAGTCAAGATTATTTAAGTATACTATAAAATTATTGCTTATAACAATAAAATAAATTACAGCATGTAACTTATTCAATTTTATGTTATAAAAATTAAATAAACATTTAAATATATGGTAAATATTAAAAATAATATTCACTAAACATTTAAAATAATATTAAAATATATAAAGTTAAATTAAATACGTTTATGGGCATGTAGATCAACCTCTAGTTTCATATTACGACTGACCATTCGGCAAAAGTGAGTGTATGTAAGATTCGTGGCAAAAATTTAAGCTTTAGGGTTTATCCTTTAGTTTTCTCGGTCTTCAGCAAGAGGTAACCGATATTTTGGGATTGGCGGTATGCCCGGTTCACCAGTATTTATGAGGGTACAGTACTTTAACCAGCTGGTCCGGTTCAAGGTTTTAGAACTGTAAACCGTAAAGCTTAACACGAGAATACGACATGGTGAATCGAGAGCCACCAAGCCTTATCCGATCACTCACTCACTCCTCCAATTTAAGACCAAGATTTTCGCGTGAATTGTTGGAAGTTGGAACTAAAGTTGGTACGAGGTTATTACTAGATGAATCAATTAAAGACCAAGACTTTCACTGTTATCAAGTAAAAAATAGGCATCAACCATCTCCACACAATCAAATGTTATGCAATAACTTTCATATATTTATAAGTCGATCACATTTTTTTTATTTTGCGTATAATTTAATGGATACAAGCTTGTTCAATAGCTGAAACGGCTTGCTTCACATTCACTCCCATATTGCAGATATTGGCAAGTGCTCCTGTATACTTCATATCGTATTCTATCTTTGCTCCACATTGATTCTTGAAACTCTTAACCTGTGATGTTTTATTCGATATATATTTGTTTTAAGGGTCTTTACGTGGAACACAAGTAATAAGAATTGATAAGGGATTCGTTACCAGAGTCTTGAAGCAGTCCCAATCATCTACAAGAGGTTGTCCTGTTGTTCTTGTGGAAGTTAAGAGATCTAAGACATTGGTTCGTTTGAGTGAAAGTCTAAGAATCTCTATAATGTTCTGATCGATTTGTTTCCTGTGATTTATTTCCTCAAGCAGATTCTTCTCAGCTTCTTGCCTTTGAGGTGACCCCACAGGAGCGTTTTGAATCTGAGAGATAAATATATTTGTGAAACATCAAAAACAAACATATTTTTTGTTTATATTTAAATCTTGAAAGATCAGGACCTCACCTCCTTCTCGAGATATAACAGAGGGATATCTCGCGCATCGACCTGCCAATTAAAGCATAGAAACGGTAGATTTAGTTCATATAATCTCCCTAGGCCACTTCCTTTTCTTCCTATGGTTAAAACTTCCTAGAGCAACATTATCGTTTGGGCTCTTAAAAGAAAGTTCTTAACAAGAAAATATCATTATTATAATATATTATAAATAAATAATTAAATTTTAATTAAAATTAAACAACTAAACTATAACTTACCGCTTGAGAAACTCTTTTACACGAAAAACAAGAAACCTTATTCTCGTAGTTTTCATATTCTTCAGCCCTAGATTCTGTATCAAATAGTTGGGTTTTGCGAGATTCTGCTGAGAAAAGAAGCAGAGCATAAAGGATAACAAGAACTTGAAACTGACCAAGAGAAGACATTGTCTGAATATTACTTCTAAATAACTGTTTTTATTTTCTCTCGCTGTTGATATTCTTGAATACCGTGTATATAACTCCTTTATATAGAAAATTTCATTGAGTCGTTTGTGTATTAAAGTCTGTGGATGCAAAAAGTAACTCATATTGTTAATTACTGATGTTAACGTAGTAACGTAGTGTTAAAGTTTGCCTATTAATGTTAACTGCTTTTGTTTGCAAGCATTTTTTCTTTTCTTTTCTTGTTAATATCTTTAGTTTTTTTTTATGAACAGTGTGGGAAATATAACATGCAATAAGAATTTTAACGTGAATAGAGTAAGATTAAAGAAACGGTAAAAAAATATGTTTGTGAATGGATCTCTAAGATAATTTACTCTAATTGAACTAATATTATTAACAAGAACATGATGAATCACAAAAAAAGTAAATACAAAATAATACATCTCGAATAGAGTATTCTAGATCTCAAATGAGTAACTTAAAAATGTATATCCAAGGTTCTACAATGCAGCCGTGGTGTCCGATTAAGCGCTGTCGGAACGCTTGGCAGAGGTACTTCGTAGTGATTCCACCATCCTCGGCCAAAAAATCGAAATCATCAAAAAAAATATTCTTTTGAAGTTTTAAGTGTTTTAAATCGCATATTGAAAAATAAATCTATGAGTTTGATGCATAAACAACAATAAAAGCTCATAAAATTTGTGGATTTTAACAAAGTCGTGTTGACTGTGGATTTTTTTTTTTTTGTAGAAAACCTAAAAAAAACGAGGAAGAAGAAGATGACATAATTACAACTTTGCCATTCATTTAAGAAATACACAAAAATAACAAAAAGTGTCTCCAATAACAACCTTGCTATAATTACAACTTTGTAGTTCCTCATTTTTTTGGGAGCATAGCTTATCTTTTCTTTTTCTTTACAGCACTGAAGTTGGACAAATTCATCAAGGAAGATAAGCCCATTGTGTCTCATGGGATTGACAATGTCCACAGGCTTGGGAGTGTTGAGATATGGGTGTAATCTGACTTTCTCTGCATTTGATATATTTTGGGTCATTTCATTGACTCATTGTGTCGAGTCTATAATGGGATTCCCACGACAAATGAGTTATGAGAATCTTTGAACAAGAAGTATAGAGGGAAGGACGCTCGCTGCAAGAAATTTGCAGTTGCGAAGTTCGTTGACTTTAAAATAGTGGATTCAAAACAAATCATGTATCACGTGGAAGATCTGCAGCTATTGTGCCATGAAATTGTTTCTTAGGTAATGTCATTCCGAAACATTCACAACTCTCTGCTTCATCGAATTTTTTTTATCAGAGTGACTAACTTTCAAGAACTACCTAAAACACAAAAAGAAGAAGACGAGTCTCGAAGATGTCATCGTAAGACTTCAGATGGAATTTAAGAACCAAAATGTTGACAAGCTTATTACTCAAGAGCACAATGTCAACATGGACGAACTGAAAAACAAATAAAAGATAAAAGTGAATTCTCTTGCCAACCATTCCAAAATGGTTGCCCAATTGAGGGCTCCTAAAACAAAATTCAAGAAAAAAAGTTGTTGAAACAAATGTGCAAAAATTCAAAAGGAAGTGTCATTAGTGCAACAAAATTGGACACAAGATGTGTGCTAAAGCAAAATCAAAGATAAGAAGGTTCAAACCAATTTTATTGAGGACGATCTTGTTGCAGTAGTGGTTGAGGTCAACATGGTTGATAACAACAACTCTAAGAAATGGTGGTATAATAGAGATACAACCACCTACATTTTCATTGATATTATCGAATTCAGTTTTGAAAGATATTAGTTATGAGTAGTTGAAGGTTTAAAACTGTCACCAACTCAAACACGATGAATTTTTCGTAAACATTCTCTATTTGCTTAGTCAAGATTATAGTCAAGATTATTTAAGTATACTATAAAATTATTGCTTATAACAATAAAATAAATTACAGCATGTAACTTATTCAATTTTATGTTATAAAAATTAAATAAACATTTAAATATAGGGCAATTCTTTTAAATAGCCCTTTTAAAGTTTTTGTCACAAAAATAGTCCTAAAAAAATAAAATGACCAAAATAGCTTTTTTTTTTGAAAATTTCAATTTTTTTTTTTTGAAATTTGAAACCCTATCCCCAAACCCACCCTTTAACTCTAAACCCTAAAGTCTACATTAGTTAACCCTAAGGGTATAAATGCATATAAATAAAATTTTAGCTTACAAAAAAAAGCTATTTTGGTCATTTTTTCCTTTAAAAACTATTTTGTGAAGAACAAACTAAAAAGAGCTATCTAAAGGAATTTCTCTTAAATATATGGTTAATCGAGAGCCGACGAGGGAGCCTTATCCGATCAGTTACTGTCTCACTCACTCTCCTACAGCTCGACGAAGATGTCTTGCTTGGTCTCATCAACTTGCTCACTCGTCCCCTTCGACACGTTTCAGTCTCGGCCTACTCGTTCTAGCAAACTGGTCTCATCAGTTTCATTGCAATCTTCATTTCCCAAATTCTCCATCGACTCCATTATCTCATCTCGCATTGTCAAAAAGGTACACCCTTCTTATTGCCTTATTTGTATACAACCACTGGGTATAGTCTCGTAATTGCTGTGCTGTCCTGTTCTGTTTTTTTTTTTTGTAGCTTAGCGTGTGTATGTTGTTCTTGTTCTTGTCTTTATTCGTTTTACTGACCTGTCTGCCTTTCATGTCTTTTGTTTTCTTGGTCAAAAAGCTTTAGAAGAAGACTAAAGTTGGTACGAGGTTATTAATATTAGATGAATCCAATTTAATACCAAAACTTTCACTGTTATCAAGTAAAAATAGGAATCAACCATCTCCACACAATCAAATGTTATGCAATAACTTTCATATATTTATAAGTCGATCACATTTTTTTTATTTTGCGTATAATTTAGTGGACACAAGCTTGTTCAATAGCTGAAACAGCTTGCTTCACATCCACTCCCATATTGCAGATATTGGCAAGTGCTCCTGTATACTTCATATCGTATACCATCTTTGCTCCACATTGATTCTTGAAACTTTTAACCTGTGAAGTTTTATTCGATATATATTTGTTTTAAGGGCCTTTACGTGGAACACAAGTAACATGAATTGCTAAGGGATTCGTTACCAAAGTCTTGAAGCAGTCCCAATCATCTACAAGAGGTTGTCCTGTTGTTCTTGTGGAAGTTAAGAGATCTAAGACATTGGTTCGTTTGAGTGAAAGTCTAAGAATCTCTATAATGTTCTGATCGATTTGTTTCCTGTGATTTATTTCCTCAAGCAGATTCTTCTCAGCTTCTTGCCTTTGAGGTGACCCCACAGGAGCGTTTTGAATCTGAGAGATAAATATATTACTGAAACATCAAAAACAAACATATTTTTTTGTTTATTTCTCAATCCTGAAAGATCAGGACCTCACCTCCTTCTCGAGATATAACAGAGGGATATCTCGCGCATCGACCTGCCAATTAAAGCATAGAAACGGTAGATTTAGTTCATATAATCTCCCTAGGCCACTTTCTTTTCTTCCTATGGTTAAAACTTCCTAGAGCAACATTATCGTTTGGGCTCTTAAAAGAAAGTTCTTAACAAGAAAATATCATTATTATAATATATTATTAAATAAATAAATAAATTTTAATTAAAATTAAACAACTAAACTATAACTTACCGCTTGAGAAACTCTTTTACACGAAAAACAAGAAACCTTATTCTCGTAGTTTTCATATTCTTCAGCCCTAGATTCTGTATCAAATAGTTGGGTTTTGCGAGATTCTGCTGAGAAAACAAGCAGAGCATAAAGGATAACAAGAACTTGAAAGTGACCAAGAGAAGACATTGTCTGAATATTACTTCTAAATAACTGTTTTTTATTCTCTCGCTGTAGATGTTCTTGAATACCGTAGTATATAACTCGTTTATATAGAAAAATTTCATTGAGTCGTTTGTGTAGTAAAGTTTGAGTCTATGGATGCAAAAAGTAACTCATAATGTTAATTGCTGATATTAACGTAGTAACGTAGTATTAAAGTTGAGAAATTTGATCATATAACCTTTAAAAAAATTATAATTAGCTAAGTAACAGTAACAAGTGAGGTGCTTTGACATATATAATTAGTTGAAACTCTGACCAAAATACCTTTACATAAGTTTTTTAAACAAATCTTTTCTTTTTTAAATTAAAACAAATGTTTTTTTACTTAAATTTGTGGATTGACGGATACCTGCGAATTATATTTGGTAAACCTACACCCGTCTTACATAAAATACTTTTTACCTGCATCCGCAATTCAATTTTTTTAAATCGTTCGATCCCTCCTACCCTACGATGGATCAAACGGGGCGGGACTCACGAGTGGTGAATCAAATTCCCAGACCTACTTCCCGACACTCTTTTGTCTTTTCCTCCATTGCCATCACTTTCCGTAGTCTCCTCACCTATTCTTATTTTTCTTTTTTCAGTTATGCAGTGGTTTTTTATTTTCTCCATCATTTTGATGACAATTCTATCGATTCCCCCGCAAATCATATATTTTTCTCCGTTCCTATTTTTTATATTTCAGTTTTTGAAAAAGATGAACATTCTACGTCAAAATATAATATTTTATCATCTTCTATTCTATTTAAAAATATGAAACATAAACGTTACCTCTTCAATTCTGGTGTCAACTCCATCAACTCTTATACCAATCCTATTTTCTCATTCTTCTTCATGAATTTTTAAAAAGATGAACAATTCATATAATGAAATATTTTGGTATCTTTTATATACTAAAGCACAAATCATCTAACTAATCAAATTTTGACACATGTATTATTAAAAACTATATTTCAAATAATAAAACAAATATAAAACTAAATAGAGCAAAAGATAAACACGTTAAGGTTTAGTAATCAAATTACGTGTCATTTTACAATATAAGTAATTACTAATCATAATACTCCAACAGTTTTTTCCCATACCTCGACTCCACGATCACCAGTTACCAGCAATCCCTGGAAAACTATCTTATTCCATCATTTATATTTATGAGGTGTTATTTTATATTTGTGTAATACTTTATGTCCAACACAGAAAAAAACACTTTTTCTCCTACTCAAACACACACTCCAACGCCGGCATGCAAGGACTTTATCTGAGGTAAACTGAATATTTTCTTGCTCAAATCCTCTCTATCTCACTCTTTGTTAACTACTTCTACTACATCAAATCTCGCTCGCTCACATGCAAGGTTTCATTTTGAAAACAGAACCAGATGTAAGAATACAAGAAAACAAGTTTGGCTTAAACTATAACGAAACATTATTAGGCCTTACAGTTTGTTCTTATATATATTAACTTTTTATGAAAACTGCTTATATACACTCATAATAATTGTTTTATCGTCTTCAATTGTTTTTTTAAATGGAGCCACTTCTAATTTTGATGTGATGTGATTTAGCTATAGAAATGTGACTAAAACAATTTTTATTTTGATAAAAACAAAAATATAAAAAATGTTGTAAATTTTTATGAAAAATGATAATTTAGATGCAAACAAATACTGATCCGTAGGCCTGGGCGTTCGGATGTCCAATAGATATCGGTTCGGTTGATTCGGATTTTTGGATTTTCGGTACTATCCTTACAAGTACCATTCGATTTTTACTAACTATCGGGTCGAGGTCAGTCCGGTTCTTTCCGGACTCGGTACAGTTCGGATTATAACCAATGTTTGAAATCGTCTAAAATATATATTTTTTAAACCTGAAAAAATAACAAAAAAAATTCTAAAAATATATATTATTCACATATCTAATTAAAAATTAGTTAATATACCTAAATTAAGTAAAAAAAAATTCAAAATAACAAATAAAACAAATTACATAAAAAGAAAACACTATTAAATATATAAATGACCTTAACATATATGAAAATAGTAACATATTTGACTAATTTTGGATCTTTTCGCATCCTACTTTGGATTTCGGTTTGGATCAGGACTCCAAAGTACTAAATTATAAAAACCGTTCGAATATGTTTATATAACAGTTTAGACCCGGTTTCGAATTTTTCGGTTCGGATTGAGGTCGGTATTTCGGGTTTAGTTAAAAACGCCTAGACCTACTGATCCGTGCGTAGCACAAGATGATATACTAGTATTATATACTATTTGAAAAACATAGAATAGAAATGTTGCTTATTTCCGCATTTTCTTTCATCAATTTCAGTGACAACTTCAATAATGCTTCTACAAATCATTACTTTTCCTTCTCTCTTTCTCTTCATACTCCTTCTCCTCTTTTCTTTCTCTGGTGTCAACTTTACAAACTCTTCATGCATCTGTTTGTGTTTTTGGTGCTAATTCTTTAACTCTTTGTACATGCTTTTTTTTGCGGTGAATAAAATTAGCTCTGGTGATTAAAGATTTTTTTGAAAAATTTACGCGTCAAAAGAGAAGAAAGAATAATAAAAATATATGAATATATTATTCTATATTACATACTCCCTCCGTTTCAAAAAGTTACATATTCTAGATTTTTCACACATATTAAGAAAACACATTAAATTTCAATTGTAAGTACATTGTTTTTTGTAAATAACAATTTCCTATAACTTTTAACCAATAAAAATTCAATAAACAATATTAATTTTCTTGGAATTCACAATTTTTCATTAAATAATACATTGAAAAGGTAAAAAATGCATCTTTTAGAAACAATTTTTTTTTTCAGAACATGAATCTTTCTGAAACGGAGGGAGTATCTAATAAATATAGTTTAGTATAATCAATATAACATTTGTTAAAAACACACGACAAATGAGAAAGTACTCCATTTTTATGCTAAGTTATCACATAAAAACTCGAATTAGACTAATACTATTCCCAATAAATATGATGAACACAAAGAACAAACTTTCTTGAAGAAAGTATTCTAGATCACAATTGAGTAAGTAAAAAAACGTATAACAAATAACACTAGCAAAAATCTTCAACATGGCCACGACATTGCTACAGAAAGTTGTGGTTAAATTGAAAAAGAAAGATGAGAGGAGATAGATCATATGCATTGAGGAGTTGAGTGGGAATGTTGTTCAGATGAGTCAGCACAAGTATGCATCAAACGTTGTGGAGAAGGGTAGGGCACATGCTGATAGTACCGAGAGAGAGAGTTTCTGATTGAAGAGATAATGGGCAAGTCCGAGGAAGACAATCACTCGCTTGTAATAACATTCTTTGTTCTTTCGCAGGCAATGATGAAAGATCAGTACGGAAATTATGTGGTCTAGAAAGTCTTGGAGATCAGTAAAGATCAGCAAAGGGAGATTCTGGTGCAGAGAATGAAAATCCATCTCCAGAGTTTGAGGAAATACACATATGGGAAACATATAGTAGCCAGATTAGACCAAGTGTTTGGTGAAGATATTTGTTTTCTCTGAAACCAAAAACTGTGCAGTCAAGTTTGTGCTCTGAGGTTATGAACTTTTGGATGTGTTATTGTTGCAGAGATTGAAACCTCAGAAGAAGGAACAAAAGGTTAGGAGGTTTGCAAATTTGGACAATGTTAGACTTAGAAGAATACAATATATATTTTATTTTTTTGAAAGTGCTGATGTACATATGTGCTTGTATCTATGAATGGAAGTGTGATGGTTTCGTGTATATTATGTGGAACATAATTTGTTTTTAAAATTGTTTTCCTCTTTCATTATTACTGAGAAGAACATAGCCGGTTGTTTAGCCTTAAAAAGTAGAACTCACTTCTTACATCTCACTGGAATCAAAACACTCCTCAAGTGCTCAAACAAAGATAAATATCTCATGGGGCAAAGCCAAGCCACCACATTCCCCGAACTCTAAACTTTGAAAATGTGATGATGTGGTTTAACCATCAAGTGACAATGGTAATATTTATGATATATTATAGGGTAATATATCTCCCAAATGACCTGAGTTTTTTCACCAAAAAAAAAAACACAAAGAGAAAAATGATCAAAGGTGTTTCATTAAAAAATCAAAAGATATATAAATCCTTTTTCTCCTCCTTTTCTCTCTTTCTCTTCATCCTCCTTCTCCTCTTTTTCTTTCTCGGGTGTCAACAATACAAACTCTTGGTATGTCTGTTTGTGTTTCTTGGTGCTAATTCTTTGTGTATGTTTTTTTCTCGGCGAGTAAATTTGGCTTTGGTAATTGAGGAAGAATTTTTAAATATATGCGTCGAAAGAGAAGAAAGAATAATAAAAATGTATGAATATATTGTTCTATACTACATATCTAATAAATATAGTATAGTATAATCGATATAACACGTTTGTTAAACACATGCGACAAATGAGAAAGTGGTCCATTTTTATGCTAAATTGTCACATAAAAATCTACTTTATCACATGGTTATTCCCTCAATATTTTTAGTATGGTCTTTCTACTAATTCACCCTTTGCATATTAGTGTTAATGCTTTTGATTGCTAGCTTGTTTTTTTTCTTCTTATTATCTTTAGCTTACTTATGACAAGCGTGGAAGTCAAACGTCGCCGTTAGAATTTTAATTTGAACAAGAAGTTTTGGAAACAGTGAAAAAAATTCTATAAATAGATCTGTTAAATAGTTTACTCTAACTGGATTAATATATTATTGAAAATGATAAATACAAAGAACACAACACAAAATAATACATTTCAAATAGAGTATTCTAAGTCTCAAATGAGTAAGTATGTCAAATAATGATTTTGGCTTATCTTTTAAATCTTTTCAACTTGCTCCAATTACTCTGCATATCTAGAGTGTCTTGCTATGGAGATATAGTCATGTTTTTGTAATCGATTAACAGTGAAGTAATTGAGTCTTGGTTGTTATTTATAGAATCTTACGCTAACTCATTTACTTTTTCCAAAAAATAAAAGGAAGTAAAATTTTAACAATATTTTTAAGGGTTAATTTACGAGATGACACTATGAGAAGACAAAATAAAGAAAGTAAACATAGTGAAATTGATAATATATAAACATAAATGATTATTAAAAAACATTTTTTATAATTTTTGAATTTGATTTTTTTGTAAACTTATTTTTTCTATTTAAAAAATTATTCTTGAAATTATTTTATTTTTATTTTAAATTTTAAGTACTTATTTATCTAATTTTTTTAAATCATAATCTTCACTGCCCTTAAGGCCATCAATATTGGTGTCCCTTAGGGGATCCCTTAAGGGGGGGACGCACAGAGACCGAGGGAGAAAACTTGAGAAAAGCCCTTATCTAAGGGCTGTCCCTTAGTCTTTTCTGAACATAAAAAAAAAAAAAAAAAAAACCTTAAGGGCCCCCAAATTAAGGGCCCCCTATAATGATGCCCTAAGGTCTACATTTTTAACCCTAAAAACTTGAGTATTATCTTTTTAATAAAATATTTTGATCATTTTGAGTTTTTTTTGGAACACAAACTTTCAATGTAAACTTTAATCTCAGTGATCTGGGGAGCACTTACATTAGATTCATTCCATAGGGCTTGCTTAGCCAAAGCATCAGTATCCCTATTTTTGTTCCTATGAATCCATACAAAAGAGATATGATCGGAGTTTGAAGCTAAGAAACAAATGTCAGCTAAAATTCCATGAAGTTCAGCAATTGGAGTTCCAGTCTCGAGAGCATTGATCAGCTATGTCGAGTCAGATTCAGAGCGAATTCGTGAGATGCCTTTGTCGCTGCACATAGAGAAGGCTTCTCTAAGGGTCAGCCTTTCAGCCATTAGTGGAGATGAGACGTAGGGACAGTGCGAGCAGAAGCTTCCTCGGTTTCCTGCATTAACAATCACCCACCCTAATCCTGCTAACTTACAGTCCTAGCGCCATGCTGCATCTGTTTGGAGGATGGTGGAGCTCTGTTAACTGAAGACTGTATTAGTTGACTTAGGATGAGTAAGAGGTTCTCTAAAGTGTTGGTCTGCGATCCACTCGTTAGCTGCACTTGACGCCTTTTTGATGGTCTCTTCAGGTGATGAAAGTTTGTTATTGAAAACCAGATTGTTGCAGTCTGGCCATAATGCCCACAAAATCCACAGATCTAGCTGGCCCGTAAGCCTATGGGTGGAAGACAAATAGAATTGCATAGAGCTAGCCAACAAGATCCCATATCTACCAATCCTCTTACATCAATTGTCGGGGACAGAGGAGCTAAGTTCCAAACCTGTTGGGCAAAGCTACATTGAAATAGAAGATGATTAGTAGATTTTGGGTTGTTGCACCTCTTGCATAAAGTCCCATGCCTGATGTTTCGAGCTGTAAGGTTATCCCCTACTGGCAGTGCATTTTGCAGGGCCTTCCATACAAAGAGATTGATTTTCGGTGATTTTTTTAGCTTCCAGGCGCCATCATTCCATTTGAATTCTGTCATCATGTTGTCTTCTTGGTGTTACTCTCTGCTTTCCACAGCCTTGTGATACCCTGTTTTCTTTTTTTGAATATTCACCCGTCGGGGTTCCCAGCCAGATTAATCGATCCGGAGTCCCGGTCTTACTTAGCTTCGTAGTTAGGATATGTTCCTCTTCATGTGAAAGAATATGTTATATAATATCAATGCTCCACTCCTTGCGATCCTGTCTAAGAAGTGATGCAACTGTCAACTCTTGGGTGTTCTCTGTCGGAGGTCCCATCGGTCTTCTTTGCTCATAGAAGCTTAGCGAGGGGTCTCTCCAAAGATTGATTGACTCCCCATTTCCTACCACTCAGCTTGCATTTTTTAGGATCAGGCTCCTACCTATTAGGATGCCTTTCCAGCCATGAGACTCTGCTGATTTGTGAGTTTGAAAAATATTTGCCTTTAAGAATGCGAGATAGAAGGAATTTGGGGTTTCAGATAAGTCTCCAACTCAGATTTTCCAGAAAGGCATCATTAAAAAACTCAGAATCTCTAAAATCAAGACCTCCCTTTGTTTTTGATTGCGTCATTTTTGTCCAAGCTACATATGCCATCTTCCTGTTTCCCGATCTTCCATCCCACCAAAATCTTGTCACCGTGGACTGAATACGCTTTATCAGCGGGAGCGAGAGTTTAAAGCAAGACATCGCATAGGACGGGATTGGTGAAAGAACATTCTTCAGCATCACTAGCTTCCCGGCTGTAGATAGGTGTCTATTAGACTAGACACTTGCCTTAACTCTGATCCTGTTGACTATGGATGTAAATATGTCACGCTTTTTCCTTCCAAATAGCTCGGGAATCCCCAAGTATTTCCCAACGCCCCCTTCTTTCTGAATTTGCAGGCAATCTTTGACAAGTGTTTTCACTGCTGCTGATGTTTTCCGCGAGAAAGTGATGGAGGATTTGGTCTCATTTATCAACTGCACATAAGCCTTCTCATACTCAGACATAATCGTTCTAAGAGCAGTAGCATCCTCCAGTGTGTCTTTAGTAAAATAACATTGTATCATCCACAAAGAGGAGGTGATTAACTCGTGGGCAAACTTGTGCCACCTGAATGCCGGACAGCTGGTCCGTTTCTTGGTCTCTGTTACAAAGGCCCGAGAGAATTTCACTACACAATATGAAGATGTATGATGAAAGTGGGTCTCCTTGACGGATTCCCCTACTTGGTTTAACTCTTCCTCTAGGCGAGCCATTAATGAGGAAGGTGTAAGTAACAGAAGAAACACATTCTAGTATCCATCCGATCCACTGCTGGTGGAATCCAAGTCTCTCTAAAACCAGTCTAATGAAGTACCATTCAAGCCTGCCGTAAGCTTTGCTCATATTCGTTTTGATCGCCATTGAGCATCGCTCTTTCGCTTTAGACGTTTGTAGATAATGGAAGACCTCGTGCGTGATCAAGACATTATCTGATATTGCACAACCGGGAACAAAAGCAGACTGATTTTCCAAGATTGAAGCTGATAGAAGAGGCTGCAGTCGCTTAGTTAAAACCTTGGAAATTATTTTATAATAGACTTTGCAGAGAGATATCGGTCTATAATCTGAGACCGCTTGCGGTTCGTGATCTTCGGGATGAGACGGATAAAGGTTTCATTTTATCTTATGTGGTTGCTTACTGGATACAAAGAATCCTTGTATCTCTTGGACGATGTCTCCCCCAATGGAGTTCCAATTGGAATGGAAAAATCCTGCCGAAAACCCATCCGGTCCCGGTGCTTTGTCCCCATGAATTGAGAACACTGATGTTCTTATCTCCTCCTGCAGTGGAATGTTGATGAGCTTTTCATTATCCGCAGCTGTGATTCTCTGTTCAAGAGCCTTTTCCACTATTTCCTTTCACTCTCCGGGTGAAGTCGAGAATAACGTTTGAAAGTAGCTGATGATCACCTTTGCTATGTCTTCCTCTTTGTAGACCGGGTTCCCTTGCGCATCCTCGATTACAGAAAGCTATTAATTCTCTTTCTGTTTTTTTTTGTGATCACGTGAAAATATACAGAAATAATATCCAGAATTACTATCGCCTGATTTTCGTTTAGGAACTTCACGGGAATCAGGTTGCACTCCCTGCTCAGTAGAAGTTGGCGAGGGACCAAGGCGGAGTAGCGCTGGGATTCTTTTTGAGTTTATTTGTCATAAAAGATTTTTAGAGTCATCTTAAAGAATTTCTTTATAGTATATACGAGGTTATTTTTAATATAATTGACAGATCGAATCGAATAATCCGTCAATATTAAAGAACTTTTGATATCCAGAATTTTCTGAATCGAAGCGAATCACAAATCTAAATATTCGTTTGGAATGGAGCAAATCATGGATAATGCAAATATCTTGGATATCCGCTCTGTACCTATGTCTATCCAGTTATGGTCTTATCTCCTACTAAAATAAAAAATTATAATAAAAATAAAAATAAAAAGTCAGACTACAATTTAGATATGACAAAAAACATTTCAGATTATGACTGAACATTCTGAAAAAGTGAGTATTATATTTATGGCAAAAATTTAAGCTTAAGGGTTTATCTGTTTATTCTTTGGTTTTCTAGGTCTGCAACAAGTCATAACGGGTATTTTGGGATTGGTGGTTTTTCCAGTCTAAGACTTCTCTTTCAGTACACCGATCGGTTTCGGTTTGGTCGAATCGGGTTTTCGGATTTTTGGATCTTAGTATAGAAGTCTTATTCGGTTATTTTTAATTTTTAGTACAGTATCGGTTTGGAACCAACCGGGTTCGGATCGGTTCCGGTGAAGCTAACAAAATCCACCAAAATCCGATTAAACTTTAGGACCGGTTTGGTTTTGGATTTTAACAACCAAATATAACTATATTCAACCAAACAAACCAAAATATACCAAACAAAACCGAAATTAACCCAACATCCGAAAATAGCCATTAAAACAAACATGAGTTCAAACACACCAAAATCAAGAAAACCACAAGTTTTAGACACAACAAAACAGAACTAACTTGTGTCTAAACTTAAAAAAAAACATTCAAGTCGAAACAAAGTGTTTAAATTACAAATTAAAAAATAATCTTCAACAGCCGAAGCCATGATCTTCTTAAACAAAAGCAAACTGCTTAGTCTTCTTGTGGAACTATTGTATCTCCATACTCTGAAAACACAAAGTAAAAACCGATTACTATTACAGTATAAGAATAGAAGATTAAAATTATAGGATATTACCTCTTTCAAGCCTGTCTACTTCTTCAAGCTCATTTTAAATTTGAGAATTTGAAATCACTCTCAACTCCATCTTTAGGTCTTGTTTCATCCACTGCTTTGTGCACATTAAAACTCCAATCATGTAATGGGTTAGACATCTCCTATGTGGTTCTAGAAGCCGACCAGATGTACTAAAAGCACTATCTGAAGCAACTGATGAGACTTGTAAAGCTAAAACATCCCGAGCAATCTCAGACAAGATAGGATATTTAGCTGAGTTCTTTCACCACCATGAGAGAACATCATACTCCATTCCAATCATCAGGTCATGGTTTTCCACATATTATTTAAGGTATGTTTCCAGCTCATCCTTCTTTTCTCTAACCGCTATTTCGTTGAGATTCTGCTTGTACCTAACATACATCCTTTTGTAACCCACACAGTCTTCCACAAAATCAATCCTTTCAATACATTAGTCTTTACACTGACATGAGTTGCTAGACTGTGATGATTGGTCACTTGGATCAAACCCAGCTCCATGTCTTGAATTGTACTCTCTAAACAAACTCTTCAAGACACACATCAAGGAGTCATACATCTCCTTGTACTTAATAGTCTATAGCCCATATAACTCTTCGAAACACATCTTTGCAAGCTCCAACTTGTTGCTGATGTCGGAAAAAGTGGCCACAATTAACATCATGTTAATATTCTTCACGCCATCCCTGTACTTTTCAAATTTGTTAAGCATTTATGTCGCCTTAGACCGCATTTCAGAATCAGAGCTGCTGGAGAGTCCTACCAGATTAGCCGCAATGTTTACCATCTCACCATAGCACCTATGTGAATTGAGTGAAGTTGAAGCCGAAACCACCAATGTCAAATTGTAGAAGATGATAAGAAATCGACATAACTTCTCAATAGCATTCCAATCCCTTAGCTGAGGAGGTCCTATACTTTTTGCTCCATTTTCAGACTCACAGAAATGATCATTGTACAGCTTGTCCTCTGCTTCCATCTTATCGAAAGCCACCTTGAACTTTTGAGCTGTTGTCAACATCAGATAAGTTGAATTCCACCTTGTCTTGACATCCAACGACAGACTTTCTCTTGTAATCTTACCCGAGTCAACTTTTAGCTTAAAAGATCTCAACCTATTAGTATGTGATCCAACATAGAAGATATCATTGTGGATAGCAACCACATTGTGATCTATTTCAGCCATCCCATCTCTAACTATCAAGTTAATAATATGGGCACTACATCTCATGTGTAAAAACTCCCCATCTAACACAAAAGCCTGATCCCAACCCAAAGAAAAACTATTTTGTAACATCCTCAAAGCTGAACTACTGGCAGTAGCATTATCAACGTTTATGCATAAAACTTTTCCTATTCCCCCCCCCCATTCAACTAAACACTCTAGTAGAACATTTGATATAGTCTGAAATTTATGATATGTGATGTGTTTGAATCCTATGATCAGCTTCTTCAACCGCCAAGAAGCATCAATATAGTGCACTGTGATGATCATGTAACTCGCACTTGTATAAACTTAACAACAAGAACCCTATGATCAGCTTTCGTCTTTTTTAAACACATATCAGATTTCTAATATGTATAAAAGAACCAAACGATGTCTAATGTATTAAGGATTACATGTAGTTGGGGAGACCCAAATATCTGTTGTCAAAGATACTCGTTGTTTGTTACACGAACCATTTCTTGAGTGCATCTTTCCTTTTCACATACGTCTTGACAATGTCTTTAGTCGCAGTTCTTCTTGAAGGAGGAGTGTACCCAAAGTTTGCCTACAAACATAGAAAAGAGAAGACAATAGTTACAATTAAAGCTGATAGTTTGATATATAAATTACACCTTTGGAAGATCAACACAAAATTAACTAAAAAGTTAATTTCAAAGAATTCAAGAATACCAAATAATAAAGACAATATGAATCTAAATCATTTTTTTACATATGAATCTAAAGAACATATGATTTCAAAATTAAGGCTATTTCTTTCAAAAAAAAAGAGAAATCAATGTTAAATTTTGTAAACAAAAGGATAAAAATCATTAGAGAAATCAGTTTGATATATGAACCAAATATTTAGAAGATCAACATAAAATTAACTAACAAAAATAATCCTAAGGAATACGCGAATAACATATGCACTTTTTCATCACATATGAATCCAAAAACATATGATTTTCAATTTGAATCTATTTCTTTCAAAAGAATGAAATATTAAATTTAGTAAACAAAAAATATGAAAATCGTAAAAGAAGTTTGGTATATAAATTAAATATTTGGAAGATCAACATAAAAGTAACTAACATAGAATAGTCTTAAAAATACAAAGATTTTCAAATAAATAAAAACAATACGAATCTAGATCACTTTTCATCACATATGAATCTAAAGATAATATAATTTTAAAATTAAGGCTATATATTATTTAAAGTTTTCACATAGAATTTATTCTTTTATTATAACAGTATACCAAATCAGCATTTTAATTTGATATTATAAATATAAAATTTTAGAAAACTATTTCTCTAAAATAAAATGAAAATCAAATAAGATAAACAGAGAAGTTTTTTTATTAAAAATAGTTAACTTGATACATAAATCAAATATTTTAAATCAAACAAAAATTTGAAAAATTAAATTTTAAATAATCATGTATGAAAAATAAAATAAAAATCAATAAAAATTACAAATACAAATAAAGATTGTAAAAATGATCTTAAAAGTTAGACTGATATTTATAATAAATTATTGAAAGCTTTACAATAAAAACGAAAATTATGTCTATCCTTCTTTTTACGATAAGGACTATATGCTATTACAAGTTAGTTACAATTGAAAATATCAAAAAGTATTCCAAATCATCATCATAGTTTTTTTTTTAAAATATCATTTCTATAAATAAATCTATCAAATAAACATAAAATATCAACTAAGATAAACAAATAAAACAAAAGTTAAAATGATCTAACTTTATATATTTGATAACTTTTTCAAAAGTTACGTAAAAAATTTGATGAAAATTATGTCATAAGTATGTCAAAATATACAAAGAGCATATAAATCAAAATAAATAGTAGTTAATATCAAAACTTTAACCTAATTAAATAAATAAAAAGGTAAACTGAATTTATTATTTAATTTATATTTATAAAATCAGTTATAAAATCATCTAAATTTATAATAGGCTACATTATTTTCTTTAAGAAATCGTTAATTTTTGTTATTTTTCTTAATGTTCCAAGTTATTATTTAGCTTACAATAAATTAAAAAATCTTATAAAATAAGGTGTAAGAATAATTCACTTGTGTAAATAGGTTGTTTATCTGTATGTTTTCAAACGGTCTTTTATCAATCAAATGAATTAACATGGTTATTTACTCATCAACAATTAAATTATAATAAATTTTGGCATATATATTTTTTTATAAAATGATAACCCAAATATTCATTAAACTAATCATATAGGTTTTAAGAAACAAACCTAAATAGTTTTACCAGCTACAAGATTTTTTAAAAAAATAAAGTTCATATTACTTTTCATAAGTCTTTAGTGTACAAAGTTATATGATATATGCTTACGAAGTTTTATTAAAGCAATCAACATAACATATAAAATTAAAAATGATCTCGCACGAGTTCTAACAAAAAAGATATTTGAATGAAAATGTTATTGAAATATACAAAACATTAAAAATATAAAAGGATAACCGAATAAATTAGTTGAAATTTTAATAATATTTACAAATAATATTGAATTAGAGTATAGTCTCAGCTATAACATAAAAGAAAGATATAAAAACATTCATTGTACATTCGTCAACTGAAAACTATATTATCTAAGTTTATGAAATATGATGTGAACTAATAAAACATAATAATCCCACCATTAATTAATATTGTAACTGGATCAAGTAGAAGATATATCTAATATTTTAGATATGTTTATTTTAATAAATAAATTAATATTTAGCATTAGTTTCAAGTTGTATATATTTATTTACATTTTTCTTTTGAACAAATAATATTTACTATTGTTAAAATTTCATTAAAATATTTATTTTGATTAAACTCAAAATCTAAATATAATATTATCAGATATGCATTTAAAACAATTAAACAAGAGTATTTCGATTACATCTATGCACAAAGTAAGTATATAATAATTGTATTTTCATGTAAAAGTTTGGTAAATAAAAAGCAAAGTTAGACATTATCCATATGGATTAATATTTTATGTCATTCAAATAGAAAGATAGATAATAATTATAACAAAATATTTATAACAGTGTATTATTAGTTAATATGCATTAACAATCAATATATTTATTAAAAATATGATTAATAAACAATATAAACACGATTATAAACACACTTAAACATTTACATACACAAACAAAGAGATATCTAAATATTAGTTATTTAAAGAGTATAATTGTATAAAATCTTAAATAGGAAAAAATAATAAAATGAAACTAATTATTAAACGCATTAATATAAAATGAAACTAATTATTAAACGCGCAAGTTGAAAATTTAGTAGGTTATAAATTTTATTTGAATTCAACACCATAAATACAAGAAAATTAATTTCTCATAGTAAAAAAAATATCTAGGCCCCTAATGTTATTGAAAAAAACTATAATTTAGGTGGACCTTGGGGCAGATACACTGTTTGCTCTCTCCATTAAGACAGCCCTGCTTATGATGGACTCTAACGAAGTCATTTTGTTGAACAGAAAGATTCAAAATATAGCAAAACCAAACGTCTTTAAAAAAAGTTTTCAAAAAAGAATCATTTATATTATTCCATAAATCATAGATAACTGTAAGAATCTTCTTAAAGTTGTTATCTTCATAGGCAAGAAAAAAGCTAGGTTTATAGAAACCCTAGTCGTTCTTGTTTCTTATTATTTATCTATTTTGTTTGTCTTTATTCGTTTTACTGACCTGTCTGCCTTTTCTGTCTTTTATTTTCTTGGGTAACAAGCTATGGAAGAAAGAATATTATTGGTACTAACTCTACAGTTGGTTATTATACGATGAATCCAATTTAAGACCAAGACTTTCGCGTTTTCATGTAAAGATAGGCATAAATCATCTCCACACATCACATGTTATGCATTAAAGATCATATTTATAAGTCGATTACATTATTTTTGCATATTGCACAACATTTTAATAGACACAAACTTGTTCAATAGCTGAAACAGTTTGCTTCACTTTGACTCCCATATTGCAAATATTGGCAAGTGCTCCTGTATACTTCATACCATATTCCATCTTTGCCCCACAGAGATTCTTGAAACTTTTAACCTGTTTTATTCGTTAAATACTTGTTTTAATGGTTATTACGTGGAATACAAGTAACAAGATTTGAGTTTGTGTTTGTTACCAGAGTCTTGAAGCAGTCCCAATCATCTACAAGAGGTTTTCCTGTTGTTCTTGTGGAAGTTAAGAGATTTAAGACATTGGTTTGGTTAAGTGAAAGTCTCAGAATCTCTATAATGTTCTGATCGATTTGTTTCCTATGGTTCATTTCGTCAAGCAGATTCTTTTGAGCTTCTTGTCTTTCAGGTGAATCCATAGGATATTTTTGAATCTGAGATATAAACAGTAAGACATCAAAAACAGACACAACATTTGTCTATCTTACAATCTTGAATGATCAGGACTTCACCTTCTTATGGAGATATAACAGAGGTATATCGCGTGCATTGACCAAGCTTACGTTAGATATTTGTGAGGCAGTGAATCCAGCTAGACTGAAGTTTTTTTTTTCAGGATTGGTTCCAATGTAAGAGACGAGATAGTCTTTAAGAAGCTCCTCTGATCCAAAACGGCAGACATGAGAAAATCTTGTTCTTCTCTTTACAACTTGGTATTGCTGCTTCAAAGTCTCTTTGGTCATGTCATGAAGTTCGCTGCCCCCAAAATCAAAAACAGAGAAACATTTGAGAAAAAGTGATTCTTAATGTCTAAAAGAACAATCAAATCATAAAGATTTTGATTCTTTTACCTGTCCTCAAGCCAAGAGACGCTAAATTCGTCGCCGAGACAAAGACCATTATACTCAGGAGGAGAAGGAGGATTTGTATCACCACAGTACATACCAAAGCTGCTCTCTTCTGCATTAGAAGCAGTCACTGCGTATATATTAAGATTGGTCTTTAACAGCTCTTCAAACATACTTCCAGATTCACATGCTTCAATATAAATCACCTAGCATAACACACTTCAAAGATTCAAGAACAGAACAGTATATAAAAAATACTAGAGAGATGGTAATGAATGATTTGTGTTATTAACGCATACCATCTTCTTGTATCTATTTAGCATATGCATCTTCTCCAAGACTTTGATGAAATCTTCTGCATAGAGTCCTTCACCAATGGGCATCGCTGAGAATGATAAACATCAAGAAACCACGGATTAGTATATCACTAGAAACATCTTCATCATAGATATGGATTGATGGTAAAATACATAGAAACCCTGAAGCTCCATGGTCAGCATAGTAGATGAAGATATTATCATTAGGACCACTTTTCACAACTTTGCCACTTCCTCCCGTGACGCCACTTTCGTTTCCAAGTATAACACTGAAAAAGTTATCCACATTCACAGCTTCTCCAGTGTAGTCCTGCTCAACCAAAAACATCAACAATATCTAAGTATGTGGCTACATTTATAAGCATATATAAATGCACAAAGGAAGTAAGAACCTTAGGAACTCCTTGATAAACATCCTCTCCATCGGGTCTGTTAATGATAACTCCACGCCTGGGATTCTTAGGGTTAAATGCGATATCATCATACATAAACACAATAATGTTTTCATCTTTTAAACCGCCTTTACGCAGTATCTGATATGCATGGCATATGTCAGCCTGTGAAAGCAAAACAACAGTAGATTTAGTAAATAGAATCTCCCTTGAACCACTTCTTATTTTACGTTTATAACTAACTTCTTATAAAAGAAAGAAACAAGAAACCTGATGCCTGTAGTTTTCATATTCATTTGATCCAGCAACTAGAACAGCCCATCGTGTGCCTTCTGCACCATCGTCACTAGATTCAGTATCATGAAATACTTGTGGTTTGCGAGATTCTGCTGAGAGAAGAAGCAGAGCATAAAGAAAAACAAGAAGTTGAAAGTGGCCAAGAAAAGACATTGTGAGAACTCTGTTTTTCTCTCTGTAAATATTCTTGAATACCGCAGTATATAACTCGTTTATATAGAAAATTTCATTGGTCAGAAACACTTGTTTGCGTATAAGAGTTTTGAGTATGTGAACGCAAAAAGTAACGCATGACGTTGTTACGCTTAAGCACTTTGCATGATGTTGATATAATTGCCTTGGAATGTTAATTGCTTTTGTTTGCACGTGCTCTAATCCTCTGAGGTACAATCCCCATCGTCTAACATTTACCTGTTACTGTATAAAGTGGATCTCATTGTGGAAGACCTATTAGTGGAATATAGATTATTCTTTTTTCTTTCTTTTTCTTGTTACTAGATCGTGAATCATGGTTATGACTTATTTGTATTGAAATTTATTGTTTGGATATCGAAAATGATAGAATGAGTACATAAAATTTTATGTTGTTTTATTTTTGGTTCTTGCTGAGAGTTGTATTTGTCTGGTGATGTGGAGTATAGAGTTGACTTCATGTATGGGAATTTAGTTTGTTTCTTCATATGAAGCAGCCTTGTATGACGTTTATGGTGGTGTCGAAGTAGAAGCGCTTTTTGGTGTCGCGGCCAGTATTAGTTTGTAAGAAATCTTAGAAAATGGTTTTGCATAATAAATTTATTTGTTATAATACCTTTATTTAACCATTGATCTCAAACCAAACATGTGTTATGTTGTTTAGTTAACCATTGATCTCAAACCAAACATGTATTATGTTGTTTACCTGTTCAAGAGCAAACCAACAACAATATTTGTTTTGGTTGTGGGGTTTTTTTAAATCGCTTCTTAATTTGCATTAGGCGGATTTGTCCAACGACATTTATTCTCGGATCAGTACTGTGAATAGTGTGTTGATTTTTTTAGTTTTGTAGAAACTACACATTTGTGAATTTAAAATATGTGGTTGTTTTGTGTAAAATATATCTTTCTTATTTTCAATATTTGAAGATCATTTTTGACATCACTTGAAGATCATGTATACAAATAGTTTTGACATATCTAGCAGTTTTAACTCTCTTTTTATTTTAAGAAAAATAATGTAACATATCAAAAAAAGTCTAATTATTTTGAACAAAATTATTAGACTTTGTGACTATAGAACTCAAAAGAGTTATAATCAAATGCATATACTAATAGCCGGTTATTGACGGCGATAATTGAACCATCTTCGGTATTCCACTAACTGGATGATTCTCTCATGTCTTTTCAACATATTTGTTCATTCGCCAGTTTAAATCCCATTAATTGAAAACAAAATTCATATTTCGGTAAGAGTGACAACATAAACAATACATATAGGTTTTGATAAAAAGAAAAAAAAATACATATAGGTCTTAAGATGCTATATTTGGATTTCTGAGGCTCATTGGGAGGGTTTTTGTTTTGACGATAAAATTGAGAAGGGTATGTTTTATAGGTTTGGAGAGAGGTCACCAATATGAGGGGAGTGGCCATCAAAATCATTGAATTAAGAAGACTGAATGAATAATTGGTACTGTTTCAAAAACGTTGCGAGTGCAATCGATTTCATTAGGGATGTAATATACGAAGTTACCGAAAATTAAAGAGATTATTATGATTTTTGGTATTTAGGAGAGTTTTAGTGTGGGCTGTAATTTTTTGGACTTCTTCTTAGTTTACAAATATATTAGGTTGGGTCTATATAATTACAACGGCATGATGAGAAAATAATAGTAAACTATATTTAGTATTGTTAAACGTTGTGAAGTGCAATCATAAATAAAAGGGCAAATGATTAGAAAGTTCTTAGTTGATATAAATAAATAAGTTTGTGTGTAAAATAATGTTAAATTAATTTGAACTTTATTTTTGTTATAAAATCATTGAGTGCCAATCGTGATTTGATATTTTACATTATAGCTCAGTAGCTGTTTAGAGTATTAATAACTAACGAGTATTTCTTAATTTAGAAGCTAACTAGGATTAGCATTTAGGACTTGTGCGGTCCAGATTTCGTCTTATAGATCAAAAACAGAGTTACGTGTTGCAGAGGGATCACTACCAAACCTAATCATATACTTTCCATAGTTTTCTTCTTTGCGAATATAAACAATATGCATACATTTAGTGAAAAGAAAAAAAAACAATATGCATACAAAATAATTATTAGCTTAATCAAACTAAGGATACAAGAATGGCCTCACTTCATCTTTCCTTCAACATACAAGGATTCTAATCCTCATCGTTTTCATCTGAAACGAAAACAAAAGTAAAGTTAGCATAGATACAAGTTTACACTCATCGCATGTTAATGTTTTAAAAGTTTTTTTTTTTTGTCATCTTTTAAAAGTTATTTATGGAAAGTATAATGCACTAAAGTTCTTCTCCGTATCCGATAAGTACTTGAATGTGTATACCGTTTATAAGCAGGGGCGGACCCATCATTAATTTTTAGAATCAATTAACAGAAGATCCATAAATTGTGTCAAAATCAGAAAACTACCTATGATGAAGATCCATAAATTGTGTCATAATCAGAAAACTACCTATGATGTGATATATTTCAAATTTCTAGGAAATATAATTGTGTTAAATCATTTTTCTTTTTCACTTCTTTTTTCCACAACAATATTTAGAGAGTTTTTTTTTTTAATTATTGTGTGTTTCGTGGATATGAAACCTAATTTCTCTAACTTTTAATGGGTTCAATGCATTATTTTAAATAAAAAAAATAATGTCAACAAGTGTCAAGAAGGACTCAAACCTTGATATTTGAGGGTTCATAGGGGGTCAAAATTACCATTACAACTACTGGTATTCTATGGTTTATAAAGCTAAAATATATTTCTTATAATATTTATGGGGTGTGAGGTGACACTCTTCCTTCTTTACAGGGTCTGCTCATGTATATAAGATTTAAAAGATTTTCATTTTAACATAAGAATAAGTACGAGCCATCCGACGTTAGAGTCATTTCATCGTGCAACATTTACAAGATTTTCATTTTAAAATAAGGACAAAATGTTTAAAACTCAGGGTACTCATGTGGATATAACCAAAATGTTTAAACACTTACCATTCTCCATTACTTACAACTGGTGGCAAGGAGACTAAGCTATGATTTGGTGATGGGCCTCTGCTATAGTTGAACATGATCCACTCCATATTGGCATCTGCAAGAGCTCTCAGTCTAATGAGCTCAGGTAAAACCTCTTTCCCTAGGTCTGGTCGGTCTTTCCTTCTTAGCTGTGCATATTTAAGCGCAACCTTTGGCAAAGACAAAGCTTCCTCCACTGGCCAGTTATGAACTGCTGAGTCTAACATATCCTTTGAATGTCCCTTGCTCCATCGCTTGCTCAACGTTGTAAGCTAAACCCGTAGGTCTTTTCACTGTGAGCAGCTCGATAAGCAAGCTACCAAATTAAGGAGTAGCTAGACATCTGACTTCACACCAAGCATTCCTGCTTGTTGGTACTCCGGGTCAATATAATATAAAGTACCAGAAGTTGTCGTGACATGGCACTGAGTGACGTTTTCTGCAACTTCAGACTAGTTTGACTAATCCAACATCACCGACTTTGCTTGAGTAGTTCTGGTCAATCAAAATGTTTCCTGGTTTCAGAGGATGATAGTTTGTCCCTTGGAGACAAGATGATCAGCTGCCCATTTGAGAGCATGTTGGCTTCCTTTATCTTTATCCACTGCTACTGATACCAACCCTAAATTCACATACTTCTTCTTCACGTTTCCGTTTTGGAACTTCATCAATTACAGAGTAGCTTGCTCTCCAAGAATCTTGGCATCTCTATCTTCTTTTCTTGGATGGCTTCATTATCAAATCTGCGGTATTCCTAAATTAGGGCTTTCAAGGACTCCTCTTACCTCCAAATTAGAACAATAATGGATCATTGTTGCAGGTTCTTCTCAAGAAAAAGTTAAAATCTCACGCATAGATTCATGTATTATGTTAAGATACAGTCTTGTAATGTTGTTATAATCAGATGGAGAAATGATTAAATTCAATGAAACTATGCAAAATGGATTTACACAACGACAAGAGTGATGATTTATAAAGCTGGAAAAGTTAACAAATTGTTTTTCTTACATTAACATAACAAATTGTTTTTTTTTTCAAACTCTTCCATTGATCTCAAGACTCTGACGACCAAACTCATCATCGATTCACTTCACAACCAAAGTCATCATCTTCTATCAACCGAGAAGCAAAGACATTGCTAGAAGCTTCCAAGTCAGTATCCGACTCTCTTAACCTCTCTATCTTCTCCACAGCATCTCTCATCTCCATCCTCCTCTCTTCATCTTCTTCGCAACAGCTCAACCCTATTTTCAACAGGCTTAACATCTCTGCTTTACAGTTCTTCTTCCCAATCATTTCCTTGTCAAACACGTCACTTGTTTTCTTCTCCTTAACCATATCACTCACCCAAGTCACAAGGCTCATGTTAGCATCGTACCCTTTACTCAGATAATTCTCAGGAAACCTACCAGTTATAAGCTCCAAGATCAGGACACCGAGGCACCAAACATCGGTCTTCTTGGTTATATGTCCCTTCAAGCTGTACTCTGGAGATTTATAAGCGATCATTAGGTTATGAGATTGCTCTGAGTTCATCACTGGTCTTAGCGCGTAGTCTGTTAAGAGAGGCTCAAATGCTTTGTTAAGAACGACGTTGGATGACTTGAGATGACCGTGAGGGATGGTCAGTGTTGGTAGCTCCTTGAACAAGTAACCTAAACCCTTAGCCACTCCTTGTATAATCTTTAGCCTTGTTGGCCAATCCAAACCAGGTTGGTCCACAGAATGATTCGCTGAAACAACAGAGCATTTTTATCATGTCAAAACCTAGTCAAGTAGCAATTATGAAAATAAATAATAACTTGCTTGTTACACAAGTTAACACTCTGTGCACTTGTAATCTCAGAAATTTCTATTAGCCTAAAAAAATGTTTTGAAGACGCATTCATTGTACAAATTTTTTGAATCGAATAAATTTAACATTCATTCAAAGAAAAATAGCTATTATGATGATTGATAAAAGTGATTGAAACCTTCGTACCGTGAAGATGGCTTGCCAAGCTACGGTTAGGCATGAACTCAGCGATCAAAAGCTTCTCTTCTCTCCGGTAATAGTAAGACACAAGAGGCAACAGATTCGGATGTCTCAGCTTCCCTAACCTTCTTATATGCTCATGAAACTCATCTTTCCCCACATTGTTCATATGTTTATACCTCTTCACGACCAGAGTCTTGCCGCTACTTATCCCAGCTTTATAAGAAGCACCAAAGCATCCACTCCCAAGAACTTCAGCAGAAGCTCTTAGAAGATCTTGAAGGTCGAATCTCTGAATGTCTTCTTGCAGAAACAAGAGCTTGTCCTGGTCCGGTACTGTTACTCTCCTAGTGGTGTAGCTAGTAACAGACTCAGCGGCTCTCTCCATGTCCGCAGGTTGATCATAACTGTATTTATATGTTCTGTCTTGTCCCGCGGATGGATAAGATGACAAGCACTTCTGTTTTCTGGTGTGAAAGACACAAACCACAAGGGAGATGATCACTAGTATTACACCAATGACAATCAAAACGATTGAAATCGTGTAGAATGAGTTGCTCTTGTTCTTGTTCTTCTCAGTGAAAGTAGAAGGAGGATCAAGAAAAAACCATGAATCCCCTGAGCATGAGCTTAATGGAGGATCACACAAGTCCTTGTTACCTGAAAGGTTCAACAAAACAAGAACAATCATGTTCGTTTCAAATATTCAAGAACTCATGTGTAGATCTTGAAAAGTTTGTGTTTAGTTTTACCTGCAAAAGAGCCAGGATCCATGTTGCGTAGGCTTTCAGGTATAGGTCCTTCGAGGTCATTGTTCTCGAAGCTAGCTAACTTAAGATCTTTCTGTTTAAAATCAGGTATCGCCCCTTGGAACTGGTTACCATTAAGCCTCACCTCTAAAAGCAATGGCAAAGAAGCTAAAGAAGAAGGGACATTCCCACGAAAGGCGTTGTTTGCCAGCAAAAGCTTTTTCAAATGATTCATACCGTCAAACGCATCGGCAGGTATCTCCCCTGTAAACCTGTTGTTAGACAAGTACAATGACTTCAACGAGACGAATTTCTTGACAGATGGCATTGCACCATCGAAATTGTTGTTCATGAAGCTTAAGGTTCTTAGGTCCTTGATGGGAGTCAATGGTTCAAGGTCTAGCTTCCCGGTTAAACCCATTCCTTCGAGCTGTAGACCCCAAACATGTCCGGCAAAACAGAGAACACCGAACCAGTTTGATGACTTTGGCTTACAAGGCGCTGTTGAAGGGTCCCAACTGCTAATGACAGAAGCATTTGCTAAAGTGTCTTTGAATCTCAAGAGGGAATCTGCGTCTGAACCTCGCACAACCTTGTGCTCCTGAGACATGACCATTGTGGCTGGACATAACACAATGATGAGGAATGTAATGAAGGCTAGCTTCTTGGTCAAGGCGGTGTTGCTTGCAAGCCTAACCTGGCTCTCCCAAGTTAGCATTGCAGCTAACACACGCTATTGATTGGGTTCTTCAAGAAGAAATTTCTTCTTTTTCGATCAGAAATAATATTTTTCTCTCTTTTCTTTTCTGGAAGACAAAGAGAGAAAGAAAAATGTATGAACAGAAGAGAGAGGGGACAAAACCTCACCAAGAATAGACAAAACCCAACTATGTCAATATGCAAAACTTGTTTTTGATCGCCTTTGTGTTGTCTAGAGATTGTTTAGATTGTAGAGAGATCTTAGGGTAACCATAGGATTCTTCTTGTTTTTAGTTATACAATCCTTGTTAATGTGATTTGTCATATGTTTGTTCTAACCAACTATTTGGTATGCATCTATAAATATATTGGAGGGTTTTATATGATTGAGATAATCATAAAATGTGATACTAAGCTATTTTTAAACTACCAGAAAGAGGAAAGGTTCTCTCCTCTTGAGAACAATGTTATAATCATAAAATAATTATAACATGATCATATACTTTCAGATAGTCAAAAAATATTATTTCATGTTTCTAATGTTAGCAGTAAGAGCACCCAGCAATGAAAATCCTTAAAAAGAGTCTTTAACGAAAAAATAATTAAATAATTAGTGGACCATACTAAAACTTAAGGATTCGATCCTTAAAATCCCTAAATAATGATCGGTCCTTACACTATTTGCGACACGTGGCGACACGCGATTGGTTAATGCATTTCGAAGTGAAAAATAAGTTTTTAATAATTAACACTTTTAACTCGTAAATAATGAAAATTAATCCATTCCTTATAACTTATAGAATTTTTTCATAAACTGCAAAATTATTTAAATTAATTAATGCATTTCAAAGTAAAAAATAAGTTTTTAATATTTATTTTTTTAATTGACTTAGAAACTCTTACAACTAGTTATCTTATCATTGGATATTTGGACTTTATGCCTTTGGAGCCAGGAGCCAGGAGCGGACCCATAAGTTTATAAAACATGGGCACAAAATATTATAAATATTTAGTATTAAGATGTATTTAAATTTAAAGCATGAGACACATAATTCCATTTAAAACTGAATTAAAGATATTTAACAAATTTTGTACCAAAAAGCTTTTAAAAGGAAAATTACGGTATGGTCCATGCCACACCTTTTCCCTAATTGTGTCTGTCTGTCGGTAGAGCTTCTTTTCCAATTCCAACCAGTGCATCAAAATCACTCTTATCTTCAATGATGATATTATATAAAATTATACATGTAGTTATATAGAGCTTATCGGTTTTTCCTCTTTCTCTTTGGTTTTGTTCCTGTTTTGGATTGAAATGGTGATACCATATTTATGGTAAAATGGTTTAATCAATTTATTGTTCTGACTTTGTTCAAATTATTGGCAAGGGCTGTTCGACTTGTGATAACTACTGATCATCTACGTGCACTGTCATCCTGACAAGGACATGGACTTTAATTAATTTGAGACCCTGTCTGTACGAGACTGTATCATCTCCATTTCGGGGAAAAAGATGTTAAGAGAAAAAAGCATAACCCTTACCTTTCTTAACTTTTTACCCATATATACACTGATTGAAACATTAATTAATTTTTCCTTTAAATTAAGCACAAGCAAATAGTTAAACAACAATGGTTTGTAATTCATATTATATATGTTATTATTTTCCATTTAATCTACTTCCATTTATTGACTAAAAAAAACTAGTGTTGAGTATAGAAGCAATAGCAATCCGCCACGTCATTTTTGTCTGTTGACAATGTATTCTTTTTTTTTTTTTTTTTTTTGAAAGAATGTTAAATTAATTCAAATCAAAAAAACTTTTGTACAATGTATGTGACTCTATTTTGAGTTTCCTGAAATCAAAAACTTAAAACATGAAGATAAAAACTTTGTGATACTATGTAGACGCAAACCACATCTCCATAGCATTCTTAATAATCTTGCTTTTTCCTCCTAAAAGAGATGAGATCTTGTTTCATATCTGCTTGTCAATAACCTTCCTTAATAGGGTTGAGGTCTGCTGTTTGTCACCATGCCTTCTACCATTTCTCTCCCTCCAAAAGTAGTGAACTGTTGTCTGAAACACAAATCGAAAGAGGAACAGTCGAGTCTTGTTTCGAGAACAATCAGACATGAAATCTACGATCAGATTCCATTCTGTTGAAAAATCAGATTCCATAAGCTCCATAGCTAATCCCCTCCATACTTCCTTCGAGAAAGGACAAGCAAAAAATAAGTGGTCTCTAGTTTCAATCAAAGCCTTGCATAACACGCAGGAAGTATCAGCTTGAGCATTCCATCTTTCCATTCTCTCTCCTGTTGACAATCTGTTTTGATGTGCAAGCCATGCTACTATGGAGTATTTTGGAGTAGCATATTTGAACCAAATGCTGCAGACAACAAAGGAACGACCTTGTCTGAATCAAACCCTTGAAGATGTTCCCGAGCTTCTCCATTCAACTTCTCCGCATATTCCTTCGACTTCTCCACTCCCATCACTCTTGGATACGTCAGCTTCCCGGCGATCAAATCTTTACCAGCGGTCTTCCCTAGCTCCTCCGACGACTTCGTTACATCAAGCACATCGTCCACCACCTGATACATCAACCCAACGCATCTCGCATAACTTCGAAGTCTCTCGATCTCTTCATCACACCCACCTCCCATTATACCTCCCATGACCGCCGCCGCTTCAAGCAACGCCGCCGTTTTATGAATATGTATAAACTCAAGATACTCCAACCCTTTATCGTTTTCCTCCAAAACCATCTTTTCTCCGGCCAGATCCGCCGCTTGACCCGCCACGAGACCGTCGGTTCCAACGGCTTTCATCATCTCAAACACAGCTCTCGAAACCCTCGACGGAGGAACGTTTTCCGACGTGGCTGCCAACGTGTGCGTAACCGCGAGAGCTAAAAACGCGTCTGCGGCTAAGATCGCCACGTCTTCGCCGTATATCTTGTGGTTAGTGGGTTTTCCTCGACGGAGGCTTTCGTCGTCCATACAAGGAAGATCGTCTTGAATAAGCGACGATGCATGGATCATTTCGACGGCACAAGCGGCGGGCATAGCGGTTGATTCATGGCCACCTACGAGCTCACAAGCTGCGAGGCAGAGCACGGGACTGACGCGTTTGCCGTTAGAGAGCAGAGAGTATCTCATTGCCTCGCGGATCTTGTGTACAAATGGGTTGGTAGTACAGAGTGGAACGTGCTCATCTTCGACTTTTTACACACTCTCTCCTACTTTTTAATTTGAGAGACTCATATTTTTTGGACCCAATGCAGGTGCTCGTAACGTGCTCATCTTCGAATCAAATCACGTTCTCGAAAAATTTAAGGTGTATATTTAATATTTTCTCCGCCCAAAAATAAGATTTTCTAGAATTTTCATATTTGTTAAGAATATAATAAATGTTTTTACCCTTATGGTTAATAATCTACACTTAGGGTTTAGAGTTAAAGAATTGAGTTTAAGGGTTAAAATTTCAAATTAAAAAAATTAAAATTAAAAATTTAAAAACAAAAAAGCTATTTTGGTCAATTTTTTTATTAAGTATTATTTTTATGACAAAAACTAAAAATGGATTATTTAAAAGAATTACCCATAATAAAATCCACAAAATCTTAGTTTCAATAACAAAGGAAGTACTTTAGGTTGCACATCACACCTGATGACAAAGCTAGTTAATCTTTTATACTTACTAGTGGTATTTAATCAAGAAAGCTTGCTACATGTTAAGATTCATAATATTATTTATTAAATGACAAGTTGCTGAGTTGATATTACAGTAAAAATTTATAAATACACGATAAATTAATAACATGATAAACTAAATTTATTAGTTTTAAATTAAACCAATGTTAAATAAAGACATAATTCGATAAAATAATAAAGATATTAAATATTTGAAAAATCTTATATAAATATATGGTCTTAATGTAAACGTAAATTAATAATTAATAAATATAAAATTTATATAAATATATATAACATATTGTATATTATTCTTTTTTAATCCTACTGAATTATATCTTTAATTTTTCTAAACATTTCAAAATATTTAAATATTATTTTGTTATTTACACCTTAAAATGCATCTACATTTAAAATAATTATTTTATGTACACTTAATAATCAAACAAAAACAACATAAAACTTAATCAATAAATATACCATAAGTTTAAATATTCTTCTTATTTTTACAGAAAACATATATCAAAATATACATATTGAACGATGGGACTACATTTGATAAATTTAAATAATAGATAGAACAAAAATGGGAATACATTGTTAAACTGAATACTCAAACAAATGTTTATGTTTGCATGTGCTAGCTAGCCATACCATATTGATGGATTAATTGTATGCCGGATGCTATGCCTCTTGAGATTAGTCTTTGGAACAAGAAAACCTTTGGAATCTCATGGTTATTAAAAAAAAAAAGAGAAACCAAAACCCTTTTTCTATATATAGTCTAGGTGGCTTTCTGCGGCATACACAAAATATATATTTTATATTTAAATTTATTTTAAAAATAAAATAAATTATTTTATAACATAAAATAATTTTTGTATATTTTTTAAATTTTGAAGTTACAATTTAATTATTTATTTAATAATATATTAATTAATTTTGATCTAACCAAATTTAATAAAATTATTTTTAAAATAATTAGTTTTGTTTATGTTATATTTAAATTTAATGTATAGGTCTTTATATACTTAAAACTATATTTTTGGGAAATTTTTAATTGTGTTACTTTAGTTAAAATAAATTAAATCAAGTTGAATAAATTAAGATTAAATTTGGTTACTAAAATATATACTTATAAAAATAGAAATAGTATTTAAAATTTTGTATATATTAAAAAGATATAATGGTATTAAGATTCAAACTATATAATTAAAAACAGAAATTGATGAATTTATGAAAAGTATAATTAAAATGTATTTTTAAAATTTTCTAAAACTTTTATATTCTATTATTACATTATTTTTAGTGTTACATTTTATTAGATTAAATTAATTATGGGATATGATTTATTCTGATATTTCAAAATTTTAACTACAAATACAAAATTGCATAAATTTAAATGTTCATCTCATAATTAAGTTTATGCCATGTTTTATTTTGGTTAAAATATATTAAAGAAAATTATATAAAATTAAGAAGAAATTTGGTTACAAAATGTGCAACTACAAAAATTAAACTGAAATAACATTTAAGAAAATTTGATTATATTAAAAGGAAATAATTGTATTATTATTCAAAGTATATATTAAGAAATGAAAATTTCATAAAATACGGAAAAGTATACTTAAATTGTATTTTTAAAATCTTGTAAAATTATTTATGTATTTATTTATTTTATTTTTTAGTGTGTTATATTTGATCAGATTAATATAATTATCATATATAAGTTAATACCATATTTTAAAACTTTTACCATAAATATAAAATTACATAAATGTTAATATGCATTGTCATCTTTTTAGTGAAAATATTAGTAGAAAAGACCTATAATCAAAATTTAAAAAATTATTTTGCAAATAATGTCTAAGAGATTGTTAACTTTCATATACAACAAACACAAAAGACACAAATGTTTCTGAATGCATTTGAAAAAGATGAACTAATACATTTGAAATCTAACTTCTTCCATGTTCTAGAGTGTAGTGTGAGGAGCTAAAGATTACAAGTAAAAGAAAGAGCTTGTGGCCTAGGAACTGGAACACACTTAAGAGGATGAACCATGCTTAGGTTCATTCCTTCAATAGCCTCTTCCATGTTGACCTTACCTCCTTTTATTTTCCATTCAAAGCATTGCACCATCACACCTATCACGGAACCTACAAATAGTTGAGATAGATTTCCTCCAGGACATCCTCTCCTTCCGCCTCCAAAAGGAAGGTACTTAAGTGCCTGCTCTTTCTCTTCTTCTTTAGTACTTAGAAACCTCTCAGGCTTAAACTCGTCAGGATCTTCCCAAGAATCAGGATCTCTCATCACAGCATAAGCATTAATGACAAGTGTTGTCTTCTCTGGTACATAGTACCCTTTGATCTCACATCTTTCCTGGAACTTCCTTACCAGGAGAGGGCCAGGCGGGTGTAATCTTAGCCCTTCTTTAACCACTGCTTGCAAATAAGGAAGATTTGGTAAATCTGTTTCTTGAATCAACCTTGAACTCCCTACAGCCGAATCAATTTCCTCTCTCAGTCTCTCAAGAACGTTAGGATTACTAATGATCTCTGCCATTGTCCACTGAGTTGTTTGCACCGAGGTATCAGTGGCTCCAACAAAAAGCTCCTGAAATGAGAAGACTTAGAACTATTATAAGTAATGATTGTATGGATCCTCAAATCAAAACAACATAATGAAGAACATTTACCACGAAAAACGCCTTGATTTGATTCATAGTCATCTTATACTCCGCCTCTTCATCTCTGTAAGCTGCCAACAACACGTCCATCATATCCTTATCTTGATTGTTCGTGTCCAGCTTCTCTTTGTGTTCCACAAGAATCCTTTCGAGCAGCTCATCAAGTCTGTCAGAAACACTCATTATCTCTTTTCTAAATAAAGGGATTCGAAGTTTCTTGAGCGGTCTGTGCAATAAAGATGCAAGGAACATCTTCTTCGTCAAGGTATATGATTCAACCACCAATCCCCTGACTTTCTCTGCCTCACCGTTCTCCTCTGAAAAACTCCTTCCTATGCTCATCCTGCACAGTGTGTTGTTCATAAACTTCATCGCTTCTTTACTGACCTCAACGCTCTCATTCTCCCTCGCCTTCTCAAGAAGGCTGCTGTAAAACCGATGTAGCTCTTCAGCACGGATACCTCGTGACCTCTCGAGTGAATCTGGTCGGAGCAACTTAGTGGCGATGAACTTCTTCATGAACTTCCAGTAATCTCCATATGGAGCATGGACAATACCAGAAGATCCAAACACAAGGGACTCGTCGATGGCAGCAACACCGCGAGAGGAGACGTTCACATCATGGGCCTTGAAGATCTCGTAGGCCACTGAGGCAGAGGAGACGAGAATGATTGGGACGTTGAAGATGCGGATACAGAGGAGAGGTCCATACTTGGTGGAGAGTTTCTGAAGAGACTTGTGGGTTAGAGAAGAAAGGAGAAGGTGAAGATGGCCGATGATTGGAAGAGACGGAGGGCTCGGAGGCAGATCATATCCTGGTGAGTCCTTTGGTTTCTTGAAGAAGAGAGAATAACAGAGGAGTGAAAAGAAGCAGAGGAGGATCAAGATGAAGCAGTTTTGAAAGTCAACGAAGATCAGAGCTACCATTGTTTCCCAAAAGTGAAGAGACAGAAGAAATCACGAACCCATGAATAAATAAAGTGATCACTTATAGAAAATTGTTTTCTGAACGTGAAACAACAGCAGACAGCTAGCACCTTGTTTTTAAATATTGCAAGGAAACAAGGTTCATCGCAAATTTGCAAGGAACCATTTTCCGTCGCAAATTTGCGAGAGAACAATTTCCCTCGCAAATTTACAAGGGAATTGCGAGCATTTTTAATTTGCGAGAAAGGATTTGCGAAGAATATGTTTTCCTCGTAATTTTCTTGCAAATTGCGATTTGCAAGGGAATTGCGATGGTTTCTTCCCTTGCAACAGACGTGTTTTCTTGTAGTGATTGAATACTCAGATTAGACGTTGAAACTCACGATCAAATTGATAATATTGATAATGTTGATATTGAATATTCAGGAAACAAATTCCACAGGTGACAAACAACTAAGGTGAGGAATATATAAAAATAAGTCTTTGAGTACTGTATTATTAGCCGTGCTTGTTCGTTAGTTTTTTGTTTATTCGGGTCGGTATTTTTTTTTTTTGTCACGGTTAGTTTAACAGCTACAATCTCACTAAATTAAACCCAAAAATGCGGGTCAGTTAGGTTTTGAGTAATTTTAATTTTAATTTTTTTACCAAAAATAACCAAATATTTTGATTTTTGTTTAAACCTTATAAATTCAGATAATATGACTAATTAGGTTAAGTTGGTTAGTTTCAGATTATTGGGGTAACTTTTTTTTTTTAAAACCAAATTTACTGAAAATCGAGCTGAACCAAAACTAAAGTATTTTCAAAAGCTTTCCTAACCAAACCGATCTCAATATTGGAAACAAAGCAAAGTTTTGTTAGGTTCCGTTCAAATCACTAAATTTCAATTTAATATTAAAGGATCGACGAGCTATTTCCTTCTTCCCAAAAAAAAATACAGATAATATCATATGTCTTTCAAACTATAACTGCATTTTAGATATCCTCAAATATAAAGTTCAAATCCATATCCCTGCATATTAAAAATTCATAACTCCATATCCCTTCAATTAAAGTACTGAAACTTTATAATCCATAGACCTTAATTATATTGGTTTAAAAACGGTTTAATATTTTATAATCAAACCGTGAACCTTATAGATCAGAATTAAAACCAAAGGGTGATAATTTGGTTTAACATCTGATTTATAAGATTTACTGTTTGATTACAAAACACTAAACCAATTTTAAATCAATGTAATTAAGGTCTGAGTTTGGGAGTTATAAACTGTAAGAGTTTGGAATTTGAATTTTTAATTTGCGGGGATACGGATTAAAAACTTTAAATTCAGAGATATATAGAATAAAATCATAGGTTGGAAGAGCTATACAATAGTTCTCGTAGGAAATAGCTGGTTGATCCAATATTAGATAACAATTAAATTATTCTCTTTTGCCTCCAAGGCTGGAGACTTCAAGTGCTTCAAGTCTCTTCTGATTCTTTCTTTCTCTCTTTTGCTTTTGTAGCCTCAGAGGCGTTGACACAGCAATTTGAAGGGTAACATGGAGAAATTGAGGAGTGAGATCACTTCAACCAGGCATTGTACCCTTTATTACTGTCTTTAATTTTCACGGACATGTTTATGGAGTTAGCTGGCTGGCTTTGGACAAGTTGGAGCCTTGTGATTTGTAAGACTATAGCTGTCTTGCTCCACAGATGGGAGTATCAGAAGTGTCTTGTGGAAGAAGAACTAAAGAGTAAGATGCAGTTCTGTTGATTCTTGATAGTTATTATGGATAATGTTCTCGAGCATTTCTTGTTTTATGCATCAAGTGGATGTACGTTTCTTTTAATACAGACATGGCACTTTTCAAACAAATTGGCAATCTAAAAGGGATGATCCACGAGGGAGATTCTTACAACTACAAATATCAAAGTGGAAGAAAACAAGGGAGAATGACTCCCGAATCTACTCAAGTTACAAACGAGAAGCATGAGAAAAACGTAGCAGAAAATCAGAGGATATGGTTAAACAGGACACGATATCACCACAGGTTAGCATACGCCATAAATCAACGGTAAAACAAAATGGACTTACATCCTTTTAGTTCTAAGCTGAACCCTTGAGCATCTTCCTTCACACACCCAGTGAGTCATCACATTTAGTTTACTAATACTTTTTTTCAAGGAAACTCTCTTTGTTTCTAAAACCACAATGCTGTACAACAACCTACGATGGATCATGTAATTCTGCTAGTTTCTCCCTGGCTTTTGACCATGACAGGTTTAAAATTCAGCTTAACTTTGGTAAACAACTCAACTGCTGAAGAAATCTGAGCTGCTCTACAAGGTTGTATCGTTGGGACATTCGAAAGCGTGGCGTAAATGGATGAGACTTGAGAGATGTTATAAAGTTTGGCACAAGTATGAGCCCTGTCTTCTTTTAATTAGTCTCTCTCAAGTCATTAAGCTCCAGTGATCGGAATGTACACCATCATCTTTGATGGCTGCTTACTCTGATGTTTCTGTATGCCAAAAAGTAATGAAGTAATCATGTCTCTATACAAATGTGTGTGCTCCTCTTAAGCTTTGACATTGGGTATATATATATATATATATATATGTAGGCAACATCAAGGAAAGAATGATACACATACAATTAGGCCTGGGCATTCGGGGTCCCAATCGGGTTTCGGTTTTGTCCAATCAGGTTTTGGGTTTTTCGGGTTTATCAAAATCAGCCCCATTCGGATTATATGAAAGCTCGGTTCGGGACCGGTTCGGGTTCTATCGGGTTCGGGTCGGGGTTAGTAAATCTTTGAAGAACCGGTATAACCCGATGTACTTTCGGGTTCGGGTCCCAATCGGTTCTTTAGTTTAAAAATACATGATTTGTACTTACTTTATAACCAAAACATAAGTAAATTGGTTCTTCGGTTTTAAAGTACATAATTTGTAACTATTTTATAACTAAAAAGTAAGTAAAATTGATTCAAAAATAAGAAAGAAACATCAAACGTGATCATTCAAAATCAAATGAAATGTAAATATATTTATTAATAAAAAAAACAAATAAATGAAAGAATAAAACAAAAACCAAGTTCTCATAAAATGAGAAACATTGTTCAGTGAAAACAAAACCAAAATCTAAAAACTTTAAGCTTCAACCGCCACCTTCAAACATCAACTTTCATATAATAGAACCACCAATAATTATGTAATAGATAATTATTTTAGATGTTTAATATCTTAATGTATTTCAGATACATATTAGGAATGAGATGATGTTTGGTACAAGATCTTTTTAGGATTTTAAATGTTTCGGGTTCTATCGGATATCCATTTAAGTTCGGGTTCGGTTCGGATAATACCCATAACCCAAAATACCATAAAACAAGATCCATTCGGTATTTATGTCGGGTTCGGATCGGTTCGGATTCCTTTTTATCGGATCGGATTCGGTTCGGATTTTCGGGTTTCGGTTTATTTGCCCAGCCCTACATACAATACGGAAAAAATAATAATAAAAGAAACATAACGTGTATATGTGGCCTTGTGTAATCTAGAGCTTAATGATGGATCACAAAACGTAATATAAGCCGTTAAACATAAGAAGGTGAAATTTCATTTCAAATGCATCAAAGAACCGCTTTCCTCTAAGCGACGACGTGTGAGATTATTCCTAATTGCGTTTGCAGCGACGTCGTTTCATCTGCCACACACGTCTTATAACCCCAGTCACACGCCTCTCTCCGAAAGAAGAAGAGAAGAAGATCGCTCCTTCTCTCTTTTATACTTTGATCAATTCTCCTCGAGCGAAAGCAATTCAATTTCAGAAATTTCCGATTGTATAGGGATGGCGGCGGTAAATGGGTACCAAGGAAATACTCCGGCGGAGACAACCCCTGCAGCCACCGGATCGAAGCAACCTGCTCCTCCGGCTAAAACCGTCGATAGCCAATCCGTCCTCAAAAGGTTCTTTCTTCCGATCTTAGAATAACAAAGGAAGTTCTTTTAGTGCCTCCTCGATATGAATATCATTGATGGCTTCGATTTGATTTTTTCTTTAGCTAAGATTAGATTAGCATTTGGATTCCTCTGTTTCATTTGTACATGCTTCTAGATTATGTTTAGAGAGACGATGGATCTATATATTGATTGGTGAATCTTATCTCCTTGTCTACCAACTGTTTGTCACAATTCCTCTGAGAAAACGATGCATTGAACTGTTGCTCAAAGGCCAAAGCTTTGTTTCATGTTTTTTTTCTTCTTCCTTTCTTGGTAATTCATGATTTTTCCTAATCCATTGTTCCCACTTAATACACAGGCTGCAAACTGAGCTAATGGGTTTGATGGTAAGCTATACATCCTTGCTTTCTCTTTTCTATGTAAAAGAATCAAAACTAGAAGTTTATATAATGAATATTTTTGGTTTGATGCTTACATCAGATGGGAGGTGATCCGGGGATATCTGCTTTCCCAGAGGAAGACAATATATTCTGCTGGAAAGGAACAATCACAGGAAGCAAAGATACTGTGTTTGAAGGAACTGAGTACAGACTCTCACTTGCTTTCTCCAACGATTATCCTTTCAAACCTCCCAAAGTTAAGTTTGAGACTTGCTGCTTCCATCCCAATGTGGATCTCTATGGCAATATTTGCTTGGACATTCTTCAGGTACACAGGACAACTCATTTTGCTCCTTGTTACTACTGTTAATTCCATGGTGAAGCAGACAAGAAGTATTACGTAAAACAAAATCGTTTTTTCACATTCTTTTGTAGGATAAATGGTCATCGGCTTACGATGTGAGGACGATATTACTCTCGATTCAAAGTCTTCTCGGAGGTAACACCCACCTATGGCCAACCGTTGAGTTTTCTTGTAAACCTCTCTGTTGGTTTTATGATCCAATATCTGATTTTTCTGTGTGTTTGTGTATTGGTTTTGGTTGATCAGAACCGAACACCAGTTCACCATTGAACAATCAAGCAGCTCAGCTTTGGAGCAATCAAGAAGGTGATTTGTAATAATAGTAATCAGATTACGCATCTCTGTTTTTTTTTTTAATGAATAGTCTGCTTATGTCTTATTTGGTTTGCTGCTGTACAGAGTACAGGAAGATGGTTGAGAAGCTCTACAAACCTTTGAACGCATGATTCTCGAAAGCCTCTATGTAACTGGATCAGCCAGCCATATTATTATTTTCCAGAAGAAATAGTCATTGCATTCAATAGATCATGTTTCTTTTTATTTTGTAATCTTATTTTAGAGCCAATGTTAGCTACCTCAAACCTTTGTTTGCGGTAACAATCTCACTCCTCGTAATCAAATCATGTATCTTCCATACAAAGCAGATCAAAACTCTTTGTTCAAGCAAAAAGACAAATGGGAATTGAGGTTGTAGGATTATCTTAGCTTGTATTTAAATCCTCAAAGCCCATTATCAGGTAAGAACAGAAAATGGGCCTGGGGTTATAACGACTTTCAGCCCAACTTACAAAAACAACTTGAGAAGTGAGAGTCTTTCGTGAGAGTCTCTCACCAAAAATAATAATATTTTAGAGTAAAAATCTTTCAAAACTCGAGATATTCTTTTTCTAAAATATTATTACTTTTGGTGAGAGACTAGAGACTCCATTGCGGCTGTTCTGAGATAAAAACAAGTAGAAAGAAAAGAAAACGAATCAGAGAAATTCGTACTAGTTGAGGAGCCGTCATCGTTTTTGGGTTCCTAGCTAGAGCTGCTTTCTTTGTTTACCCTAATAAGCACAAGTTGAATAAAACTATATATTATACTAAAATTAACGACAATTAACGTATACGACCTCCTATCTCTATGATTTAGTTTCCTTGTTTCCGTGAATATATTTTTACTTCCATAACACTACAAGAATTGAATTAGAAGGCTGTTTGCAAGCTCTTTCTAACGGTTTTCCACTCCCGCGAGGTATGTATGATACTCGTAGTAACTAGGATACTCGGTCTAAAATTGAGTAATGCAAGTATGAATCAAGCATGAACGAGAACTCAGATAAAATGTTCAATGCACCACAAATATATAACCAAAAAAAAGAAAAGAGATTAGAGTAACGTATTGCTCATATTCAGTATTGCAATCATACCAAAGAGCCAGAAAACTTTTGACTATTACCCGCAGAGGAAAGAAAACTACCAATGGGCTCCTATACATTGTCACTACTACCTGAACTAATTTGTATATCAGAATCCATCATGTGGTCTCATTCCTTAGACTTTGACTCGAGCTTCTAAGAAAGTCGAATTAGCCTGCGTTGCAACAAAATAAGCTAATGGCATGAAACGAAACCCTTTCCACTGTAATAGAAAACCATTTCAACAGCCTAGAAAAGCCAAATCAAGCAAAGTAAGGAAAAGTGGCGGGATAACCGAAATAAAACGAGTTAGAGCATCCACAATGTACTCCATTGTGGAGTCCTTAAAAAAGAAAAAATTTCGATTTTTTTATTTTTTTAGATTTAAAAAAAAAAGAAATATATCAACCAATCGCGTGTCACCACATTTCGCAAATAGTGTAAGGATCGATCCTTATTTAGAAATTTTAAGGATTGAATTCTTAAGTTTTGATGGGGTCCACTGATTATTTAATTATTTTTCGCTAAAAACTCTCTTTAGAGACTTTTCATTGCGAATGCTCTTAGAGAAGTCACTGTTCATACGTTTTCTTCCTTTCTCAGTGAACCCAATAATCTGCTGAAGGAGCAGAAAACAAGAAATGCTTTTCTTTTACCCTTTGGTAATTACATTTCCATCAAAAATATGGAAACGAAGGTAAAAAAAGTTTACATTTGCTCGGCCCATCTAACTGTTATTTGTTGTGGCCCTAGTCTTTAAAATATTATTTTAAATGGAAACAATTTGGGGTGGTACCATAACCATTTCCAACTCATACATGCATTAGAGCAAATTCTAATTTTTATAAGATTCTTCGGTCTAAAAATAGCTAAAACACATTAAAGTAGTCTTAAGATTTAGATGTATTTGGCTATTGTCCCAATATATTTTACTGTTTTCAATTAGAAAAATTCTAAAATAAATATAAAATAACATTTCTTTATTCATATTGCCATTTCTGTTTTAAAAGAAGAAAAAAATTGAGATTATTAGGGCATCTCCAACCCTACTCAATTTTCATCTCCAAACATGATTATGGAATAAAATCTTCTCCAACTCCACTCTATTTTCAACTCCAAAATGGAGTAATGGCTAGGATTACTCCATTTATGGAGTAATCTTACCTATTACTTCATTTTGGAGCTGAACTTTTTTATTTATAAAATAATATTTTGAATTTTTAATATTTTTATTTTAACTTAAATAATATTAAAAATGATACAATAACATGAAAGAAATAGTATATTCCACAAAGGATTATTTAATAATTTTACATAAAAAATTTATATTTAAAAAAATTATTGTAAACATAAATAATTAGAGTTAGTTTGTAAATTTTATAAGTATAAGTTATTATTTATAATTATTAATAGAAGAAAAATAGAATAATTTAAAAATAATATTTATGGAGTGTAAAATAGAGTAATACATTGGAGTTAAGTTTTTTTTTTTTCCCAAATTGAAATTCATTCATAATTGAAATACAAATATTCATACATAAGCTGACGGCACAACGAAATAGCCCCAGAACCAATAGCCCACAAGAGGCGGCCACTAAAACCCACACAGGGGTGACTGACTTAAAACAAAGGATAACTAGAACCGATACTAAAACCAGATAAACGACTAACAACCACACATGAGAATTGGACAAATCAACTCCACAGACTTTAGAACTAAGCAAAGGCCAATGATCGGGCATTACCGTTGCTGCCCATAGCTCGCCACACGATAACCTCCACTTCTTACACCCAAACCACGACTTATCGATGCTGCCTATGCCCGCCAAACGATAACGTCTAAGAACTTGAAACTTCATAACCCGACAAGAAGGACCACCTTTGATCTGGACCACCTTTGATCCACACAACTTGTGGATACAGTTTTGACGCAATCATAAACGTCAACTTTCACCTAGATAGAAGCTCAATCACACACCACGAATAAAGCCTTACCAACTGAAACTCTTCGGGCTCATACACCGAAAAAGAAACCAGCGCAAGCAATCACTGCACCCAACACCAGTAGAACAAAGTCTGCTAAATCAACAGTCAAACTCCAAACATGAAGAATAAGACGCTCAATCAAATAACCATTCTGCTCCAATTATTGGTCTCTTAATGATATAAACTCAGATCGTGAACCAACATTATCACTACCACAGATGCATTGCAATCAAACTTCATCTCTTCCGGCTGTCACTATCATATTTGATAGACTGAAGCGTAACACCATGGTTGTACTAAAAATTGAACCTTGACAACTACATCGAGACTGGTATACCAGATCGTAACTTCAAGAATGAAAAAATCATACCACCGGCATGACAAAACTACTGTCACCAACGCTGGGATGGAGGTCTCCGTCACGCTGCATCCGGACAGGCATCACCTCCGGTTAACAGCTCCGTCGACATGACCCTTACCGAACGTCGTCTCCAAGCATCGAAGAAAGACAGTTTCTTTCAGTCGTCCGTTGCGCCACTCCTCTCACCGTCTCACCATCGCAGGAACAAGTAGATCCGGGGTCGAGGAGACGTCTCTCCATAGTCACGCGCCGTTGTCGAGAGGGCTCCACCATAGATCTCAAAATGGGAAAATCAGATCTACCAAAACCCTCGCTTCAAAAAACCGACCCTCCCCTCTGTGATTCTCCTTAAGTCTCACTGTTACTCCACACGAAGCCGGGACCGAGCTCCAACGTCCTCGACGAAACGCCGTAAGTGGTCTCGACAGAGCTCCGCCATTGGAGTTAAGTTATTGGTGTTGCAGTAAAAAATGTAGAATATATTTTTTTGGCGTAACACCAAAATCATAAATAATAATGAGTTAAAAGATGCTGACACTAGAAGCAAAGAAGTAAAAACAAAACCTCTTTTTTTCTTAATGGATATCTTGGAGAGAAATCCTAAACCGAAAAATAAACACAAACATTTTCTCTTACGGTTTTGTTCAAAGCCTAAACTGAAATCTTGAGAGGGAAATACAAATAATAATAATAAATTTTAACCGAATCCCTCGGCTGACTGCTGCAATCTGCGCTGCGTGTATAGAGCCAGTGCTTTATTGCTTGCTGCTTCTTTTATTAGCCGACTGTTAAACCGAATCCAAACTTGTAGTCCTTCTTCTTATGGTCAACCTGTGAGAAAACAAAACCCCAATCAAAAGTTTTAAAACAAGAATCTTCAGTTCAAGTCTCAGTGCATGAACATTTAAGTTTACCTCTGCAGACAGAAGAAAATTAAGTCCCATACTCAATCTTTCTTCCAGGAGTGCTGATGTAACTCCGTTTGAATCAACCTTCCCCCTCACACGAGACTGAAGTAGCACAGACTTAGTTGCTTGTTTTTCAGTTCCATTACGTTCCAGAGTATATATGGTGATCTTACCTGTCTGAGAATGTAGTCATACCCAACACTAGCTACAACATCTCTTGAAAAGTAGTTGTACACAAAGTCAGTGGCTAGTGAAACCTGATCATGAGGACAAAAAAAAAGAATGAAGGTTGTCATGTTTTATCTCTATACTCTTATACAGGGTTATAAGATGAGCTCAATCACTAGAGGTATATTACCTTCTCGGAGATCTTCTGAACATAGTTCATAACTACAGCACCAGTGCTAGCAACTTGCGCAGATGCGACCTGTTGGTAAACAACACTTCTTAGTAAACGGTTAGAGTGTTGTTGTTCAACAATAGGTTGAAAACGAGTAGTGATAAATTGACTGAGAAGACGTATTACCATCTGATCAGTTTCGTATCTTGCAGCGTAACCTATACCTGACTTCCGAGGCACACCAGCCCAGAAAACTTCCCCACCCATTGATAGACGGGGTGTCACACTCTGTCATGAAAACACAATCAGTACAATGAACATAAAAACAAAAATCTTATAACCATAAAATATGATTAGAACGACTTATGGTTCATCTCTCATCACTACGTTACTGCACGAGAGCATAAGTGCAGAGATGTCTAACCCTTTTCCTATCTATTTGACTTCATGCAGAAAGATATTAAAAAATTGCAAGGGAAGCAATAGTCAACTTTACCTGAATATAGGTTGCTCCAATTAGAGCACTGTTCCCAAGTTGAAGCTGGGCTCTGTAGTCTTTTCCCTACAGAGGAGAAAAAACTCAGATTAACCAACATCACAAAGATAGGGAAAGTTCCAAAATAGAGAGAAGCTCCTCCTCACCATGTAATCAAAGTTGAACACTGCATGCGACAAATGTGGCTCACCTGTGAGCTGGAAAGAAAGTAAACAAAAGATGATAAATACATTATACACCATAGAACAACACACATTCTCCATTGCAGCAATTACCTGAGCATTGGCCTTTAAGATCAACTTGTCACTTATATCAGCTTTCACTCTTGCATTGAGTCTACCATCAGTCATAACCCTTCCAACAAGCATCAACTGCGTATTATAGATTTGTCATTCTCATATCTTCTCGATAGCCATAAGAAATAAAATTAGCAAAAAATGGTTGGTACCTTAGGGTCAAAATAATTGGCACCAAACTCATAATGGGCTGTTGGGATTTTGATCGTCGTGTCAGGTGACTGAGAAGGAACTTCGGTTGGCCCCATCATTACACTAAAATTAATATTTTACATGCTTACTTAGGAATAAAAAATGTGAGTGTTAAAACAATAAAACTGTAAACATAATGTTACAAACAAACCTGTGGCTGAGAGAAAACTTTTGATTAAGCCCTTTGGTGAAGTCGAAACGTAAACCCTCAAAATTTTCAGCCTTTAAAGACACTGCAGAAGAGAAATAATCAAACCAGTTAGAAACCAATTCAAACAGTAAAGAAACCACAGTAATGTAACTACAAAGATTCAATCAAAGAAAGCTTCATGAATAAGTTTCAGGTCTCAAATCTACAGCTTGAAAGGTTACAAGCAGTTGTTATCATGAATTTTGACTAATAAGAACATATATATACACTGAGGAGCCAATGAAGAGTGTCAAAATTGGAATCAGTTGAACAATTTTCAATCATACTAAATCGTTTCTACTGTTTGCAAATCTCGAAAGTGGATAATGAGAAACTGAACTGAAAGCTTCACGGTGGAGTTCCTCATAAGGAACAGGGCACGGGAGATTCGAGTAATCAACTTTCTCATCCACTTTATTCTTTGCGTCGACTTGTGCCGTCACCAGAGGTGGGAAGAGATCCGCCATCGCCGTCTCTCAGAAAATCGTTTAATTTTCTTCTTCTATTTGGGGGGTAATCGAAGCGATCTTCTTTGGGTTTTGGTCTCTCTGCCTAGGGGTTTTTGTAATCTTCTTTGGTTTTCGGTCTTAATCTCAAACCGGTTCCAGACCGTTCATTCTCCGGTTCCCATTCCTAATTCGGGGTAAGAACCATTTTATTAGTAGGTTTGTAATTGTTCACACTGTTTGGTTTTTACTCGTTTCGGTCTTTAAATCTTCAACCGGTTACGGACCTTTCATTCTCCGGTTTCTTACCTTCTTTGGGTAAGAACCATTAAATTAGGCATTCATTCAAATTTCAAAGTGATTGCTTTTACTGCTGTACATTTTTAAAAAAATTACTAGTTTTAGAATGTGAAAATATCTGATATGAAAGTTACTGTATATGTCAGAGAAAAGTGATTGCATTTTACTGCTGTACATTCTCAAACTTACTATTTTGAGGATGTGCTAATATTTGTATGAATGTTACCGTATATCTCAGAGAGTGATAGCAATTTACTGCTGAAGCATTTTTAGGCTTACTAGTTTTAGAATGTGAAAAATATTTATATGGACGTTACTGTATACATCAAAAAAGCAAACAAAACTTCTCTTCTCACACTTTCATCTTCTTCATCATTCCACATAGAAACAAAGTTGAGAGTCTTCTGATTTGGAGCACATCTAACATCTTTGGTACCACCAAAGATGATTGCAAGCAATAAAGAACGCCTGGAGTCTGAGGGATGTCCAAGACAAGTTGGACAGAAGATGCAAGTAGGAATGGCTAAGAAATTTTCTCACACTGAAGCTTCTCTTAACCGCATCAAGCAATCTTCATAACTGCATGAATACTCAATATTTTTATGTCAATCTTCTTGTTGCAAGGGGCTTGAGACAGTTAAGAATGTTATACTACAGTGACCATTGGAACTAACGTCGTATTATTCTTATGGTACAAAAGACCATTATATGTTTGGGTTTTGTAATTCTGAATTACATATATCAAAAGCCAACAAGACTTAATGATTTACATGCATCGACTCATTTATCAAACCTTTATTTTTGGTATATAAGCAATAATAAACTTAGCGCACAAGACCCAAGTTCAAGATTCCCCAAGAAACATCTGGCCAAGATTGATCCTGTGACTTCATGAGAAGAACTCTAACCCAAGCAATCCAACCTTCCCATGACATCCTCTTGTCCCATGGACTTCCCCATTGCAACAGCAGAAGTAGCCCTCTCTCTGCTTCTCTCTCTGCCTCTATGAACATCTTCTTTCCCAGATACACTTGACTCAACAACACATGTGGCTCTCCCACAAATGGGTTCTTCTCAATACACCCCAACAATCTCTCCTCTGCTCTCTCCAAGTACCCTTCTTTGCTTGCATCGCTGCTCACAGCTTCCCAGTACATGTCCCTTGCTTCTATCTGCTCTTTTGCATCCAATACCTGTTCCATTACATGTGTACCAATAAACTCTAAAGCTCCATATTTTCTTGATGATATAAGTGTATATAACCAAGTATCAGGAGGCCCTTCTAGTGTCATTTCTCAAAAGCAGCTTAACCAAATGAGATACAATCAAAGAGAAGTACACGAGAATCCAATTAGCTAACTCGATAAAATGTATACTTAGCCTATCAAGAATCTTAAAAACTCAGTTTAGCTCTTGATAGCATGTTCTATTCATCTCTCTTTCTTTGATGATGCTCAGTTTCTTTTATGTAAAGTATCAGTTTCATGAAAGCCACTAAGTTAAAAGAAGATACAATCCAAGACATATAGCAACACGATGATTATGACATGAAACAGAACCAATTCAGCTAACTATATGAAGAAGTACACAACACAATGATCTAGACATGGAAATCAATCAGCTAACAAGATACACCTGTATCATTTCTATATCAAGAAACTATGAAGGTCAGCTAGCAACTGATAACTCTTGAGTCTACCTCTCTTTTGATGATCAAGTTCTTTATCAAGTATAAGACACCATTGATATACCTTGGTGCAGAAGCTGAAAACAGGAGGCACCACGAGCTCAATATCTTCATCTCTCTCCTTCCTCACCACAAAACCAGAATCTCTCTTCCTCTGCTCCATCATAATCTCTTCTTCTCTCACAATCAAACTATAAATCGCACCCATCCTCGAGTTAGAGTTCATCCACAGCCCAGGCTTCCCATTCCCAGGCCACAACGCCGTCACATTATTCCCTCTAAACTCAAGCCTCCCATCATAATTACAAAACAACTCATCCTGAAACCCAAACAGCTGATCACTAAAATCCGCCATCGTCATCAACAAGAACACACCAACCACTCTCCTCGAAACAACAATCTCTTCACCAGTCTTGATATGCTTCACAACGACGCCGTTCTCAGGCACCAACTCATTCAACTTCTTCCTCCACTCTTCCTCTCCATCGAACCCCCCTTCCTCCTTAGCCTTCCTCAACGAAACCTCAGAGCGATCAAGATGCTCGACGAGCTCTCGATCAGAGTACTTAAAGAGAAGATCGTCATGAATCAGAGTCTGTCTCGGGACAACGCAGAAGAGATGGATGAGCGACTCGGCGGCTTCACCGACGTGTTCACGGACGACTTCACGGCCAGTGGAAGGGTGGAAGATGGCTAAGTTGACATAGGAGTTGGAGTAAGCGGAGTGGAAGAGACCGCAGAGGGAGACTGATTCAGGAGCTTTCCATAGCTTGAGGATCTTGTAGATGTCGATCAAGTGGTCTAGGAAGCTTCCGTGTTTGTGCCAACACTCTCCGGCGCCGACGCTTTTGAGGACGGCGATTAAGGAGGGGAGGTTGGGGTCGATGTTCTCTAGCTCTCCTCGGAGGAAAGGACGGGCAAGTTCGAGAACGGTGGATAGGTTTGGTGATGGAGAGGATGATGAACCCATTCTTTCTCTCGTGTTTGTTACGGAAGAGGATAAGAGGAAGATCAACCCTTTCTATTAAGCTTACTAAAAATGAATGACCGAACAGTAAGCCTTGACTTATTATTATAAACATCGACCAGTTTGATATTTATTATCATATTTTCATTACAAATGCAGAAGCTGTTACCATTAAGTAATAAAATATATAGTACTAGATGTTTTATCCGCACTACAAACTTAAACATTTTATAATTATTCATATTATTAATTAAAACTACAATAATAAATTATTATTTATGTTTTATTTGAAAATTCTTATATAATATAAATTTTTTGAAAAACTTCACAAATAATAGTATAAATTTATTATAGATTTCAATTGTATTTAAGAAATTCAAATATTTGTAACTTTATAAGATAAATTAAATAGTAATATGAAAATTTATAATATTTAATTTTATAATAAGATATTTTAATTATTATTATTTTTTTAATAAATCATATTTAATTTTAATAAGATATTATTATTGTAATTTTTGTTTTTTAAAAACCGACTAAATATTCAGTCAAAAATAGCGAATTTATGGAATATCCGAATACTAAAAAGTAGTGAATCGAATACAAATGGCAAGACTCTTGATTCTGATGAAGTGGAACGGCTAAAATAGTTGCCCGCCCCTAGTTACCGAGGCCAAGATTAGATGAAACATCTTAAAGTTTACACATCATAATCCGAATGACTAAAACAGCTTCTGAGACAACCAGTATTGATATTTGAAGTTCAGATATTGCGAGTTTGTAACGATTCAAGTTTTAGAATTAATGTCATCTTCACAACAACAACAACAAAATAAACAAAGAAGGAAACAGTGTAACTGTGTAAGTAAACAATACAGAAGAAACAATCGGGGAAAACAAAAACAAGAGAATCACGAGTAGACTTAAAACTGCTAAAACTATCAAGTCTTGACTTGTTGAATTTCACAAGGAAAATGTTACCTAGAGGGACAAAAATAATGCAAGTACAGTAAGTGAAACCCATCAGTAGATAAATATTATATCTACATAATACCCTTTTTGAGACCTGATCATATTTTGCCAATGCTAGCAATGCCTTCATCATCATCATCATCATCATCACGTCGAACTTATAATCCTCGTTTCATCATAGGAAATACGGAACTCCAGTCCTTGGCCCTCTCATTTGATTGTTCTCTTCTGTCTCGTTGAAGTACTTCACATCCCTTTCCTGGTAATAACAAAGCATCCCCATGGATTTCATCACTAAACCATAGGCAATAAGCAGATACAAATCAAGAAGTGTGTACTTAATCTGGTTGAGAGCAGAATATCGAAAAGAAATCACTGAGTAATAGAATCCCCTCTTGTTGAAAGAAAAGGTGTGGACACTATGCATGACGAGAGAAAGCTACAGACTATATTCAATAGGAAAGACTTGAAGAGATGGCTCACCATGTTCTCATCGAAACTCAATATAGAAGCAACATTGCCACAGCGATAGCAGTAATTAGGTGCAGACCATACCTTCACACCAAATAAGAAGTGGGAAAACAAACACATCATTTAAGCAAAGTAATATTTCCAATTATGCAGCATTAAAATGGGTCACGTCATAAGAATCAGGACACTCACAGTTACAAGGCCTTTATCTTGAAACATGTACTTAAGACCTTCTTGTACCAGCTGGTGTGCACGGCATACTAGATCAAGTTTGTTGATATGATTAAACTGCACAAGAAGCCCAAACCAGATATCAGACTCGTGAGTGAAATCGGTGTATCAGTTACAGTACTGATTCCACTATTGAAGAAGGAAATCATACCTCAGTAGTAACCCTCGATCCGAAAAGCCAGCCAGCTCCACGTGGACTAACTGCCCATGTTTCAATATCTTCAGGATCGCTCCACATAAGATCGCAAAAAGGCCCTTCATGGGGAATTTCACAATTTCTATCCACCAGTCTTATCTAGAGCCCATAATAAGATCTAAAGTGAGTGGATGACCTAAATAACATGCCGAACCAGAAACATACTTGACGGGTGAAACCCAAAACCAGAAAAAGAGCTGAGTTTTAACCTGATCAATTGTCCGGACATCCGGGGAAAGGCCACCATGAACACATAGAACCTAGACAAAGAAAATCTTATTTTTGTATAGGATACATAATACTCTTAACATATGCGTTATCATGGCCAATGCCAGGCTGCTGATACTTACTGTGCCATCTATAATAGCTGATAGAGTAAGATAGTCAAAAACATCTGTGCAATATCGCCACGCATTAGCATTGCCATACTTCCTTTGGCACTCGTCATAGAAACCATATACCTGAAAAGCATACACTGGAATGAGAACCTTAACACTATAAGTGACATACTAAGTGTACCTCCCAGCGGCTAAAAAAACATCACAATTAAGGTTTGCCAGAAGTGCATTGAAACAAAAAAACATTATCACTAAAAGTTAATTCCTAAACAGCGCATGTATCAACTACGAGATACAACAATGTAGGGAATAAGATACATCAAGAGCGCTAAGGAGACACACATGCTAAAAGAAGACTGACATTATATAAAGCACCTTCTGAAATTAGCTTTTTAAATACTCGGTTCACATAAAATGCATTTTAGCTAACATCTCTGTCTACATCTGACATGGAATCACTTACTTCCTAAAAGTGAATGAAGAAAACAATAGTAGATACTAGTAGAACGGAATAATGCATACCTGCGTTAGCTGCCTACTTTCATGATTTCCACGCAGAAGTGTAATATTGGCTGGATGTCTACACATAACAATACAAAAGAAACAAATAACAATTTAATGCCCCAAATGGAAAAAGATATACTTCAAACTGTAGCGATGGATGTCTCACGTAAACTAATCATTTGGCATCTATCTATAATCTAACAACAGAAGAACATGAGATGCTTAAGCACGAACAAGAGCATTTTAAAGGCAAGATAAAGGGACATCTGGTGATGAACATTTAAGAAACACTTTACCTAGCTTTCAGAAGCAAAAGAATAGTAAAAACTTCAAGGCTGTTGTAGCCTCTATCCACAAAGTCCCCCTGCGAATACCCCGCATCAGATCATGATTGCATTCATATCAAATGTGTCAATACCAGACACACCCAAAAGAAAAAGAAAAACTAATGTACCATAAATATGTAATTTGTGTCGGGAACATGACCCCCGGTCTGAAAAAGTTTCATTAGATCATGAAACTGGCCATGGATATCACCACAGACGGTGACTGGACTGTTGACAGGCTGCACGTTTGACTCCTCAATTAGAATTTCTTTCACCTGTAACAATATAAAACCATATCAGAACCTTCTTCTGGTTAGCCATGATGCTCCCCTTCGCTACTCTATAACCAAATGAATCGCAAGTATTAGCCTTTGTATACTAAAATCACAAGACTGATTGACCCATCTCAGTAGAACTTATTAATACATTCATCGTCTTCAAGAAGGAAAAACCCTAGAATCAAGGAACCAAAATGACCCAATACAGAGGGAAGAGACCAGAGTTCGAAGCCACCTCCAACCAAGATACAGATTAATAATCCAAGTAGGTAAGTAAGTAAGGAAGAAGAAGAAGATGGCGTACGTATTCGCAGAGAAGCTGAAGCTCTTCCTCGGAGAGATGCTGACCGTCTTTAACCTTCGAAATCCATTGATCCAAATCCATTTCTCCCTTCTTCTTTCTCTCTCTATCTAGTAATCACCCGCCTTGTTCTCCGTCGATTTCAGTGGCGATTTCAAGATAGATCTACCGGAGAAACTCCGACTTCGTTAGGGTTACGTAAGAGGAGGAGAGATGATGAAATAGGGAAAGATCGATCTCCCACCGCTTCAAACGCGAATCGCACTTTCGCGTTTGGGTTTTATTCAATTAAAACGCATCGTATGGTAAAAATGCGATTGTGATCATTTATAATTCTTAAAATTACGAATAGAGCAAAATACTTTTTGATTTTCGTCACAACAACCCTCTTTCAACATATACGAAAGAAACCTAACGAAAGAGGTCACCACAAGGGGCTATTTGTTTGATAATCTGATTTGATACCATCTCTATTTGTAGATACTTATCAATCAACTTCGTCTTCCTCTTCATATTTTTAAGTCTTTGTATCATAATTTTACATGCCTTTTCTTTAGAATTTGATATCTGAATCGAAGTTGTGTGTATGGGGGTCAAGTTTCAGAGACCCAATCCATGGAACTATTTTTCAGGAGAAAATAAACAAAATAGCACTTAAAATGAAATATTGCGATTTTTTTGAAGAACTCACATGCGTTGTATAATCCCAAAATAATAAGACAATAAAATACTCTCTTTTTTTTGTTTGTTAAATGTACAAGATATGGTGTTCCCTCAATGTCACTTTCTTTTCCCTAATGAAACTGCCTTTCTGTGTGAGAACTTGTGAACATCCTTCTTCCAATTCACTTTCCAGGCAATGACTCTTGCCATACTGCAACCACAAATGAAATCAGCAAGTTTTAGGACAAAATGGTTTCACTATCGTCAAAGCATTGCAATGTAAACCTTATGGATCCAACATGTCATCAAAAAAAATGGTTTCAAAAACTCGACAATAAAGGTCCAAACTTGAAGTATGATAAGTATTAACTTGAATCCCCAACTCAAATAACACCTCTATTGTTTATAACCTCTCGCATAACCGGCTACACCAATTTGATATTTTTCCAAAGAATAGCCGCACAAGACCAACTTTTTCCAACTAATGTCTCAATGACTCTTGAGTCTAATGTTTATGCTTACCTTGGACTCTTGGCTAACTAGATATGCAGTTCATGATACTCATTTGCATTCCTCGTAACCACTACGAACTACAAATGCTTACTCTCCAGCATCTACGCATCGAAAGAAAGACAACTTACTACATTAACCAGAGAACTAGTTTCCCATCATCATCATCATGCTAAAGCAATCATAGTGAGAGTCTAAGAGATCTCGGAAGATACCCCTAAAAACTCTCCTCTATCCACATGGAAAATTTAAATTTACAATTATAAGCACCAATTTTTCCATACTAAAAAGTACAGAGTGTGCTAATCACCAACGTTTATTTATATTTTTATTAAATAAATATCCAAGGTTAACGGATGCCTAGATCAGAACCGAAGATAGCTAATAAGCAAGGATATATACTGCTAACAGAGAGGACCCGTAAGAGCTCCTTATCTATCACTACTGCAAAGCAGATGCCTAACCCACAATTCAATTTCAAGCAAAAAAATTTATAGCATTGACGCAATGGCCCGAGTATGACTTTACCGTGAAAGCCACACATTGACAATAAAGTTCTTGCAGCCACAGTGCCACACAACCTATTACCTCCTGATGTTTCAAAATATAAGAAAGGGTACAAACCTCAATCCAAATCTTCCTGTCTGGTCTCAAGATTAGACCCACCTCCACCACCAGCACCACTTCCCCGTGCTCCCGACCCTGAACCACGTTCAGAACCAGAGCCATCCTGACTCCTTAACGGCCAAGGCAGCTGTATACTAAACCTCCTTGCCGTCTGCTGACTCTGAACCGATCCCTGTCCACCCCCACTCATCTGACTTTGCCCCCTGCTCTCATAATCAGCGTCGTCCGTAGGCAACTCATACCGACAAACAGGACAAGAGTTATGCAGCTCAAGCCAAGGAAGCAAGCAATCCTGATGAAACACATGCTTGCAAGGCATCTGCTTTACATCGCCACCATCCTCAAACTCATCCATACAAACAGCACACTGGTTCATCTCAGACTTCAACATATCCAACGTCACCTTAACAGTCGGCAGCGCGTCGATTGCTGATTTGGAAGCCGGAGGAGTTCCGTATCGGTTAGGGTCATTCTCCGCTAGCTGCTGAATCAGCTGCTCAAGACCAGGGCCAAAGAAGTAATCCCCCATGTTTCCCGGTATCCGGTTAAACGGATCCGAAGGATGATCCTCGACCACGAACTGGACATGAGTACCACTAGATTGCAGATGCTGGAGATGGTTCTGGAGAAACGACACCGGATCAAAACCTCCACCTTGAGGCTGCTGATGCTGATCGTTAGAGCGTGGCTGCAAGAAGCTCGGGTTCATGAAGGTGGAGGAGGAAGGAGGAGCGGAGGAGCCGAATAAGAGCGGGAGCAAGGTGGAGAAAGGATCGGCCATCGGGAGGAAACCGCTAGGGTTGAGATTTGGGGATGGATTAGGGTTTGGTTCGTCGTATTCTTCTAGAAACCCACCGGCGCAACGAGGGCAGAAAGGATCAGCGGAGGAGGAGATTGAGATGGTGACTGTGCGATTGCACTGGTAACAGAAGAACATCTTTTCAACCGCCGCGGCGGTGGAGTGAGTAGAGTTTCCGCCGGAGGACATGACGGAATCTGTGAAATTTCTTCAGAGCGCGAGACGAGAGAGAATGATGAAGAAAGCAATCCGTCACAGGGGAGAGAAAATAATTCTTTGATTTGTGGACGACTCAAACTCTCCTTTACGATAATTAAAGTACTTGGGCTTCGGTCCATATACAATTTCGTTGATTTTTTTTAAAAAAATAATAGATTTTGTCACGATTTAAAATCGTATGATTTTTTTTGTTCAAAATTTTATTTTATAGAAAATATAATTACATCTAAATGTATTTGTTTTAGGTTTTATATAATTCCAATTAAATTTTTATATATTTATTCAACTAATTTTTTAAGTTAAGTTCTGAATTTTAAGAAAAAATATAATCATTATTATATAGAAATTTTTTGTTTCATATATTAAAATTAGATAAAATAATTTATGATAAATTTTTATTTTTATTTTTATTATATGTGTATAAGTTTTTGATTTCATCTTAAATTTGTGAAATAAAGTAAAAATGTTAGTTTGAAATGCTAATAATTTGTGTGTTTTAATATTATATTGTAAAATTGAAATTTTATATAAATATAATTATATAATAAATAAAATCAAATATTTTTTATTAGGTGTGTCTCACATTTTTTAATTTATTTTAAACACACTAAAACTGAAACATAGTAATACATCTTTTAGTATGTCTTGTTAATTTTTTATTATATGTTTTTAATATAAATGATTTTATATTTTTTAAAAAATAGTGTGTGAATCATGCATTTGTTTTATAGCATCATATAAGAAATGTAAAAGACTGTAAAGAAGCATTGTATATATTTAGATAATGAATCAGGTAACTAACAAATTATCTAGACAGTATTAACGTGAAAACAACTCATAATTGATCATGAACATATATGACAGAACCAATTACACTTAAACCGAGTTGGTTTAGTTTTCATCATGACCACCAGTAACTGCATCATCTGGAATGTAACTTTTCCAGAACCAATGTTGCTTCCAAACTCTTCCCATCTCTTCAATGGGAACACCTCTGGTCTCCGGAAACAAAAAGTAGATGAAGATGGTCATGATGGCAACCATGCCTCCAAAGAAGTAGAAGAGACCAAACTTCATGTGACAAAGCATTGTCAAGAAGAATTGACCGATGAGGAAAGTGAAGAACATGTTGACTGAGACGTTGATGGCTTGTCCCGCTGGTCTGATTTCCAATGGACAGATCTCACTGGGTACTAACCAACCCAATGGACCCCATGACCATGCAAATCCAGCAACGTACACACAAATGAAAACAAGAATCCAGTCTGCTGTTGCTGGTGTCAAGGTTCCGGTTCCCGTGGTTCCGAATTTTAAACCGATAAATGAACCAACAAGAATCTGAAAACATAAGCAAAACATGCATCAAACATATGTGACTTTGTTTAGGAAAAAGAAAGAAAGAAAGAAAGAAAGGTTATGTAAAACTGATTTGTACCTGGCATATGAACATTTGAATGCCACCTTCAAGGAAAAGAAACCTTCTTCCAAATCTATCAGCCGAGTATAGGGAGACAAAGGTGGCGAGCACGTTAACTACACCGGTTATTACAGCCGACATAAGAGCAGCATCATCTCCAAAACCAAGAGTCTTGAAGAGAACAGGAGCGTAGAACATAATGACATTAATTCCAGTAATCTGCTGGAAAAAGGGAATGGCCGAGCAGAAGACTAAAGCTGGTCTGTATTTGCTCTGCATGATGTTTTTCCATGGATGTTCTACCTTTTTAGCAGCTTCACATGCATCGCGTATATCTTCAAACTCATGGTCAACGTTCTCGGTTCCTCGTACTTTCTTCAACATTTGTTTTGCTTCCTCGTATCTGCCTCTCTCAAGCATTGAGTTTGGTGTATCGGGCAAAAAGAATGATCCGATCACCATAAGAAGTGCTGGAACTGCTGCTAAACCTAAAGAAACCCTCCACCCATTTTTAGCCATATTAGATGTTCCATAGTTGATCAGATTCGCCACCAAGATTCCAGACGTAATAGCCACCTGGAAACAAATGTTTAGCGCTCCTCTTATCTTTGCTGGAGCCATTTCCGAGAGGTAAACCGGAGTAGACTGAAAAAAATATTAAGAGCTGTCATTAATATACATATACATATAGAAGATTTAATTTCCTCTTTTAGGTCTATAATGTTGCATGAGGCATATCACATATTTAGATGATATACAAACCCACACAAAAGATAATAATATATATATATATATACAAAAAATTAAGACCTAACCTGATTAGCAAACCCCACACCTACACCCAGCAAAAGTCTACCGATGATGAGCATTGTGACATTAATGGCAAAGGCGTTGATTAGTGCACCGGTGAGGAAAGCAAGTCCACCGGTAAACATGGAAACCTTTCGTCCATATTTCCTAGTAACAACCGAAGCCACAAAGGAAGCTACCAAAGCTGCTAAGTAGAGAGAAGAAGTAAACAATTGGAGCTTTTGGTCATCAAATTTGCAGTAAGCCGTGTCGTGCTTCGCATTTTCCCTCTGCCTCTCTAACTGTGGGAAGAACTTGCTAAGAAACTCATCCATTGATGTCACACCTCCTGAGATTCCAAGGTCATAACCAAACAGGAGACCTCCCATGGCCGCAACCATACATGTTATGACAACGAAAACTGTGACTCCTCCTTCATAATCTCTTCCACCACTTCCTCCTTCTGACACAAAAGCTCCTCCTGCCATTTTATTGCTTTTGTTCTTAGAAGGATGGAAGGAATGTTGTGGCTTAATTTGAAAATGGGGTTCCCTTTGTGACCCTTTAAATAGATAATGTAATGACACTATAATTAGGGATTGGATTACATGTATTCTGTAATAGATTTCATATTTATCTTTGTTTGGCTTACAATATGGTTAGGAGAAGTAGCTTGTTAGTAACAAGAGTTGGTTAACGTTCGACACCAAGTTTCATGCAGAGTTTTTACTGTATTTGACTGTTTGTTAGACCGTTTTTCTCTATACCTTTTACGTATCTTTTCATTTATTTAAAATATCATTCAGTATTCTTTGTCTGTAAAGTTTTTTTTTTATAATGTCTTCGACATACCCAAATATAAAAGCTTTGTCACATTGATATATGGATAAAAAATAACATAGCGAATAATAGGTATGGTAGGCGTCATTAATTGTGAAGAAGTGATCTATAGTTTTGAGGAAAAACAAGAGATACAACACACACTTCATATACCATTTTGGTGAAGTTTTCTACATATTCATTAGGAAGTGTAATAACCAGTATGCTATCATTTTCTTATGTTCCATGATTCCATCAAGTGACCATGTGGAGATGCTAATATTTTGGGAGATTGCACCAATGTATGGTTGGAGTTAAGTCGGTCCAAGTCTTAAGCAATAATATAAAATATTGGATATATTAATTGTTAGTAGATTATAATGTAAATAATGAATAATCATTGTAAAATTGGATATGTGTATGTTAGCTGATGAAAATGTTAAAAGTGGAATCAAAAATACTAAAGCAATTTATATATGGTTGTTGGATATTGTTGAGAGTCCTCATGAGGTGATAAATAGGCCATTGCAACAACCTCTAAAGATGCTTCATGATTTATATAAGGAATATATAACATACTCTGATGATGTTTCATGATGTAATAGCTAGGGAAATGCAACAACCTCAAGTGCAACCTCAACCACTTATGCCGTCACCACCTCCCTTGGCTACACCAATGTTACTATTGATAAATTTCATGAAGAATATGAAGAAACCACATTTCGAAGGAGGGTCGGATCTCTTTGAAGCTGACCAGTGGCTTTGAACCATGGAGAAGAACTTTGAGACCATGACGTGTTCTGAGGAGTCTAAGAAGAAGATGGTTGTGTATTACTTAGCTAAAGACGCGGTAGACTGGTGGGAGAGTATGGACCGTCAAGTAGGACATCTGATCACCACTTAGGCAGTATTCAAAAAGGAATTTGAACGTAAGTATTTCACCCCTGAGTCCAAGTAAAGGCTTCAACGCCAGTTTGCTAATCTGGTACAAGGAGATCAGACGATTAGAGAATATGAATCTGAATTCATGCAACTGTGACGACACGTGCTGCAAGGAAAATATGATAAGGAGAACATGATTATCCAACTTTCTATTTAGTCTGAAACCAGAGTTAGAAAATCGGCTGGCAGTCTGGAACTATGAGAGTGCAATTGAGTTATTGAAAAGGTTGTGAATGTGAAGATCGGATTAGAAGCTGAAAAGGCAGCAATGAATAAATCCAAGCAGCATTAAGAAAGAATTTTTCGTCAGGGGAGAAGGGGGGAGTTAGACTGTGGCGAAGGACCATATTGATGCTAGATCTAGTGATGGTGGATCTGTCCTAAGAAACCTTAACCAGTGGTATAAATATGAAGAGACTCTCGACAATATCCCGACAACCATATATAAATAGCCTTTAGTATTTTTATTCCACTTTTAACATTTTCATCTGCTAACAATACACATATCCAATATTTACAATGATTATTCGTTATTTACATTATTTATCTGCTAGCAGTTAACATATACAATATTTTATATTATAGCATAACACTTAGACAAACATCACCCAACCATACATTTGGTGCAGTCTCCCAAAATATTATTACATCTACATGTATTTGTTTTAGGTTTATATAATTTCAATTAAATTTATATATATTTATTTAACTAATTTTTAAGTTAAGTTCTGAATTTTAATAAAAAATATAATCAATGTTATATAGATTTTTAGTTTTAGTTTTATTATATGTGTATAAGTTTTTGATTTCATCTTAATTTTGTGAAATAAAGTAAAAATGTTAATTTTAAATGCTAATAATTTGTGTGTTTTAATATTATGTTGTAAAATTGAAAATTTATATAAATATAGTAATAAGAAATTTAAAAGAGAAATTGTTTATTAGGTGTGTCTCACATTTGTTTTAATTTATTTTAAACATATTAAAACTGAAACATAGTAATACATATTTTAGTATGTCTTGTTAATTTTTTAATATTTTTTTAAAATAAATGATTTTGTATTAAAAAATTATATTAATATGTTGTATGATTGATAAAAAACTCATATAAATCTATAATCGTAAAATACAAATTGTAACCTATTCCACTATACTATGAAATATTATAAATATTATCTAAACTTAATATTTTTTTTATCAAGTAAATATATAATTATCTAATTTTCATATCTAATTTTAATTTTTTTATTTTATAAATTATAATCCTTTATCCATGATTTGATATCTACTTTTATAGTTAAAGTATATTGTAAAATCTTGGAATTTTTGTTATTTGTGTGTGTATAAACTTTAGTTTACTTTTATGATTTAAAATTAATTAAGATATTGAGTTATTTAAATATATTTAATTTTACTAATACTATATAATAATATAATTTTATATTGTGTATATAATTCATAATTAAATTAATGTTGAATTTATAATATTTATGAAATTATTTCATTATTTTAATATTTTTAAAGATTTTTTAAAAAATAAAACCATATATTTATAATTAAAAGTTTTGTAGCTCGATCAAGAGTTTAAATGAAATCTCTTGAGACCTACTTGCTCAACTAAAAATCTTGAGATAAGTTTCTTAAAACCACTTCTTCTTGTATTGAAGATGTTAATCCAATCAAAGCAAGAAAATAAAAGAAATCTCTTGTTTATTAATTACCAAAGGCTGCAAAACAAAGCTTGCAACCTAAAGACTATAAATAGGATACTTAAACATTATTTAAATATTTATAAAACTCTTAAATATTTTAAAACAGTATGTTCATAATTTTAAAAAAATATAGTAAGACTTGATTAGATTGTTTAATGTTAGAAAACTATATGAATATGTTTTAGTTATTTTATTTTAGATATATTTAAATATTTATGTTGAATTAATTGAATAATAAAAAATTTAGGCGATATATTAGAATACATAGTTAATATTAAGATCCAAATTTGATAATATCACATTGTAGTCCATGTTTTAGTTTAGTTTTAATAGTATTAATAATATAGTAAATACTCTATAAATTTATTACATCTATATTATAAAAATTTTGTTAATTTATAGAACTTTTAATTAAAATGAATGTTTCCCTTTTGACTTATATTTAGAAAAATATTTTAAATTTATAAAATAAAATAAAATTAATTTCACGATATTATAGAGCAATTAAAGTTCTAGCTTTAAATTTTGTATTTTTATTAAATTATTGATATATTTCTAATTATCATAACTATATATCTTATAATATAAATTCCCTTTAAATTTAGTTCAAAAATAACATCAAGATATTGAAATAAAAAGAAAAATTAGAGATAAATTTTATTTTAATGAGAAATATATATTAAATACAATGTTTTGTTTATGTTTATGTTTATATAAACCTTATACAAGTTTTATACGTGGCAGTTATTAATTTACGATTTTAATGAGATAATATATCATCTATGAGTTTTGAATTATTTATCTTATTATTTTTATCGAAGGATATCATATTTTCACTGGTCCAACTTGAGACTATTTTTTAATTAACTTATAAAGCGAATATTCTACACTAGAGTGTATTCTATTTGGCATAATTTGAATGATTTAGTTTTCAATTAAGTTTTAGATGATCTTGGGTAAATTATATAAGCTACTATGATTTTAGTGAAAACAATGTAAATTTGTAAGTAAAACTATAGAATTTATATTTTATGTATTTAACTAAAATATCATGAAAATTTTAAAAATCAGTAAACATTTAAAAAAAATATTTCTTAGTATTTTTTGAAATTTATGAGAATAATAAAAATTTATTATTTTAATATAATTACTTCAAATTTTGTATTGAATAGATCTTATTGATTTTCCGTCTTGACAAATACTTTATAGTATTATTAAATTTTCAAAGAAAATACATATTTTATCATCTTCTATCTTATTAAAACAGAAGTACAAAATAATACTTTCCTAAATTTAAGTATTCTTTTTTTACAATTATCACTTTTTATTAAATATATTCGAACCACTTCATTTATTGTGTTTTTAATTAATTATAACTTCTTCATTTATTGTGTGTTTTAAATAATTCAACAATATTTATTACAGAAGTACAGTACATAACTTACCTATTTTAAGTGTTTTATTATATCTTCATATTGATTTTTTCCTAACTATTTCATTAGTTGTTTTTATTAAAATAGTTTGACAATATTTATTTTATATTTCAACTATATTAATTTGAAAGGTTTGAATGAAATTGTTCAATTTTTACAAGATTTCAAAACAATTAATGAAAAGATTTTATTTGTTTACAGAATCAGTTAGGCAGGAGCATTCGAGTACAAGTCATTTCTTTCGGGTATCATTTTTGGGTTCTGAAATTATGCCATGTTTGATTTTATAAATTTATGGGTGAAATTGAGTTGGATCTTTCCGGATCATGACATGTTTGTTTCTGGTGTATATGAACTTTTAAAAAAAACAATGTATATGAAACAGATTCAGATATTTGTACCACAATTAACCATATTACCCTATTCAGTTCATGTATTTTTTATTCGAGCGTTAAAAAAAAAACATAACCAAAAGTAACAATATTACCCAATTCAATCTGGTCTCGGTTTTCATGTATAAAAACATAAAATATTCAAATAACTAGTATACAATTACTTATATGGTTAAACGTCTAAAATTTATTAACATTAATTATTAAAATATTAATTTATAAAAAGTTATAAAAAATATATACGGGCGGAAGGGTCAATCTCTAGTTTTCTGGATTATAATTCCAAGAAATGCTATATTACCATTTAGTTTATTGAATACTGAATCTAATAGCATGCATATGTTTTTGGTTTATTGTGTGAATCATGCATTTGGTTTATAGCATCATATAAGAAATGTAAAAGACTGTAAAGAAGCATTGTATATATTTAGATAATGAATCAGGTAACTAACAAATTATCTAGACAGTATTAACGTGAAAACAACTCATAATTGATCATGAACATATATGACAGAACCAATTACACTTAAACCGAGTTGGTTTAGTTTTCATCATGACCACCAGTAACTGCATCATCTGGAATGTAACTTTTCCAGAACCAATGTTGCTTCCAAACTCTTCCCATCTCTTCAATGGGAACACCTCTGGTCTCCGGAAACAAAAAGTAGATGAAGATGGTCATGATGGCAACCATGCCTCCAAAGAAGTAGAAGAGACCAAACTTCATGTGACAAAGCATTGTCAAGAAGAATTGACCGATGAGGAAAGTGAAGAACATGTTGACTGAGACGTTGATGGCTTGTCCCGCTGGTCTGATTTCCAATGGACAGATCTCACTGGGTACTAACCAACCCAATGGACCCCATGACCATGCAAATCCAGCAACGTACACACAAATGAAAACAAGAATCCAGTCTGCTGTTGCTGGTGTCAAGGTTCCGGTTCCCGTGGTTCCGAATTTTAAACCGATAAATGAACCAACAAGAATCTGAAAACATAAGCAAAACATGCATCAAACATATGTGACTTTGTTTAGGAAAAAGAAAGAAAGAAAGAAAGAAAGGTTATGTAAAACTGATTTGTACCTGGCATATGAACATTTGAATGCCACCTTCAAGGAAAAGAAACCTTCTTCCAAATCTATCAGCCGAGTATAGGGAGACAAAGGTGGCGAGCACGTTAACTACACCGGTTATTACAGCCGACATAAGAGCAGCATCATCTCCAAAACCAAGAGTCTTGAAGAGAACAGGAGCGTAGAACATAATGACATTAATTCCAGTAATCTGCTGGAAAAAGGGAATGGCCGAGCAGAAGACTAAAGCTGGTCTGTATTTGCTCTGCATGATGTTTTTCCATGGATGTTCTACCTTTTTAGCAGCTTCACATGCATCGCGTATATCTTCAAACTCATGGTCAACGTTCTCGGTTCCTCGTACTTTCTTCAACATTTGTTTTGCTTCCTCGTATCTGCCTCTCTCAAGCATTGAGTTTGGTGTATCGGGCAAAAAGAATGATCCGATCACCATAAGAAGTGCTGGAACTGCTGCTAAACCTAAAGAAACCCTCCACCCATTTTTAGCCATATTAGATGTTCCATAGTTGATCAGATTCGCCACCAAGATTCCAGACGTAATAGCCACCTGGAAACAAATGTTTAGCGCTCCTCTTATCTTTGCTGGAGCCATTTCCGAGAGGTAAACCGGAGTAGACTGAAAAAAATATTAAGAGCTGTCATTAATATACATATACATATAGAAGATTTAATTTCCTCTTTTAGGTCTATAATGTTGCATGAGGCATATCACATATTTAGATGATATACAAACCCACACAAAAGATAATAATATATATATATATATACAAAAAATTAAGACCTAACCTGATTAGCAAACCCCACACCTACACCCAGCAAAAGTCTACCGATGATGAGCATTGTGACATTAATGGCAAAGGCGTTGATTAGTGCACCGGTGAGGAAAGCAAGTCCACCGGTAAACATGGAAACCTTTCGTCCATATTTCCTAGTAACAACCGAAGCCACAAAGGAAGCTACCAAAGCTGCTAAGTAGAGAGAAGAAGTAAACAATTGGAGCTTTTGGTCATCAAATTTGCAGTAAGCCGTGTCGTGCTTCGCATTTTCCCTCTGCCTCTCTAACTGTGGGAAGAACTTGCTAAGAAACTCATCCATTGATGTCACACCTCCTGAGATTCCAAGGTCATAACCAAACAGGAGACCTCCCATGGCCGCAACCATACATGTTATGACAACGAAAACTGTGACTCCTCCTTCATAATCTCTTCCACCACTTCCTCCTTCTGACACAAAAGCTCCTCCTGCCATTTTATTGCTTTTGTTCTTAGAAGGATGGAAGGAATGTTGTGGCTTAATTTGAAAATGGGGTTCCCTTTGTGATCCTTTAAATAGATAATGTAATGACACTATAATTAGGGATTGGATTACGTGTATTGTGTAATAGATTTTATATTTATCTTTGTTTGGCTTACAATACGGTTAGGAGAAGTAGCTTGTTAGTAACAAGAGTTGGTTAGCGTTAGACACCAAGTTTCATGCAGATTTTTTACTGTATTTGACTGTTTTGTTAGACAGTTTTTCTATATACCTTACATATCTTTTCATTTATTTAAAATATCATTCAGTATTCTTTTTCTGCAAAGTTTTTTTTTTTAAATGTTTTGGTGAAGTCTTCTACATATTCATTAGGAATTGTAATAACCAGTATTCTATCATTTGCATATGTTCCATGATTTCATCAAGTGATCATGTTGAGATGCTAATATTTTTGGAGATTGCACCAATGTATGGTTGGAGTTAAGTCGGTCCAAGTGTTAAGCAATAATATAAAATATTGGATATGTTAATTGTTAGTAGATATTTTCTCTGGCAGTTTAGAAACTCTTCACCCACTTAGCCTTCTTTTAATTGGAAAATTATTTTCACTAAATTAAAGTGTTTATTTTTAAAAATTTAAGAACTTTACATAGGTTCTACGGATGTGTATGCTTTTACGTATATTTTCATTTGTATAAATATATAAGACAGTATTCTGTCTGTTATTTTTTTTTCTTTTAATATATAATCCAAATGAGATACCAAGACATTGCTTATCCTTCTCCTTTTCTTGTTCTTGGTTATATGCTAACCAGCTCAGTGTGAGAAGGCACTGCTTCTCCTTCTCACAGTGAGTTCGAAATCTCCAAGATGCTTTGCAGGTTAGCTGTCTTGAATATTATCTCAAATACTCTGTCTCATTTAGAAGCAGTCATTGTGTTATTATATTTAAGTTTGACTATGATGTAGGTATGGATGTATAATGTTGGCATATACAATGCCAGCAAACACAGAACACATAACTGTTCTTCATGTTGTCATTAGAGAAGATTGTTGAAGAACACTCACAGAGAGACTTGTGATGGATATTGAGAAAGTGATGCATGAACTTGATGAGCTTCCATCACGAGTGATCCAGAAAATTTCACTAGGAGAGGTGAAGAGTGAAGATAACGGCGACAATATGGTGGTTACGGTGAAGATAAGCGATATAGAGAAGCCGAAAGAAATCAATGTCAGGAAGAAGACCAACAAACCCATATTTTATTGATGCCAGACCTCATAAGTAGATTGGTTTTTGATTGAGTTTGTATTTTCATTGCATTGGTTATAAATTTTGAAAGACATCATTTATCTGTTTTTTTTTTGAATTTAAAAGGTGTGATTTAATCACGAATGAGAGATACCATGGCACTGCTTCTCCTTTTCTTCTTCTTTTTGTTTTTGGTGATATGCTATTGTTGTGACTCGATTGTTTTGTATTATATATTTAAAAATTATAGTATAGCAGAATATCACATAATGCATTGACAAATTGTCACGCGTGGTGAAGGAGAAATTCATCCGTTTTCATGCTAAATTATTACACATATCAATGCATGAATATATTTTTACTTTTTCTCACACTATGGCTATTCTACAAATGTTCCGAATTTAAAAATCTTGAAAGACATCCATATATACAAGGCAAAAATTCTTTTTCTCCTTTTTGTCTTCTTTGTTTCTTCCTCTCCTTCTCCCTTTTCTTTCTCATTTTCTTCTTCTTTGTGATGTGATATTGTTGTGACTTAATAACTCTGTATTATCTATTTACAAATTATAATATAGTATAATATCACACAATGCATTGACAAATTGTCACGTGTGGAGAAATAGAGATTCATCCATTTTCATGCCAAATGATCACACATATCAATGATCACACATAGATATTTTTAAAATTTCTCTTTTTTTTCAAAATCTGGTTTTCATTTTTTTTTCTTTCTAAAAACTCTTTTTATGAATTTTGTTTTCAAGTACTTTTCCAAAAAAAAATTTGGGAAAAAATCTTTTTTAAATAAACTTTATAAAGATCATCTTGAACGTGTATGATATCTTCCTAAATTTGTAAAAATAATAATTCATAATTCATGAAATTCTTAATAAATATGTAAATCGACTTATTAAATGTAACTTATATATACATATACATATACACATATATATATATATATATATATATATATAAAAAAGTTTTTCATAAATGTGTATGTCATCTTTCTAAATTTGATGTATATGCATATTTAGAAAATTATTATGTAATATATAACATTTTTATAAACTTAGAAGATTCTTTTAGATATAAATAATATCTTTATAAACCATGCTTTCTGTCGGTCAAACCAACGATTCTTGCATCTGCTCCCTCTATTATATAACCGGTCCCATCTCTCTCCAAACCTAACGTGGTTTTCTGAAAACTTTATAAAGATGTTATACATATTAAGAATATCTGACTAAATATATATATAATTCAAATTGAGCAATGTATTCATTTAAATGTGTTTTGGATACATATTTATAAAAAAAATCTTAGTATATGAAGACGTTTAAATATTTATCAATATATTTTTAAATCCTAGAAAGATATTATACTTATTTGGGAATTTCTTCATAATAGCAGTTATGATATTGAATTATATGCAATAGTCGAAGAAGTTAAACATTAGGATCATTACCTTTTTCGCTAAGAGTTCATGCGGTTTACACATCATGACGCCATTAAACATTAACTAGTCAAGAGAAGCTTTCTTCAAGACATGCAACTTGGGTTTATTTGGTGTCTCTAATCGCGTGACGCCACTCTGTTTTGGCCGTCTTTCATGTTGCCGTTCCAGGCCTCAACACCTTCTTAGATTTATACCCTCTTGACCCATTCTTCAGTCGCATATATGCAGATGTTGTTGCTGGCTTGAACTCGTCTTACACCATTCATGACAGGTTTTTGTTTTCAGACTCTCATTTTTGTATACTGGATTGTAGTATTCGACTGCAACTGATTACAGACTTTCATTCTAAAGGACACGTCGGCTGCGACCGCACACTCCACTTGATTGTTTCTTCATACTTTTGGCCTTCTCTTCGGCGGGATGTTGAAAGATTTGTCGAGAGATGTATAAGGTGTCAGATATCAAAAGGGCATGTTTCTAACTCGATACTGTACTTTCCATTACCAATACAACCTCAGCCATGGACCAATATAAGTATGAATTTTGTCATGGGTCTTTTGCGAACACAATGCGGTTTTGATTCAATCTTTTTGGTAGTTGATTGTCTTTCAAAATAGTCCACTTTACTTGCAAACATACCACAGATTCTGTTCAGGTCGCTACGTTGTTCTTCCAAGAAGTATATTGCCTTCATAGTCTTCCATCATCTATTGTCTCCGATCGGGGTTCTCGCTTTCTTGGTCACTTCTGGAGTTCTCTTTGGGAAGTTTTAGGTACAATCTTGAACATAACCTTGGCATATCATCCACAAACTGATGGACATACAAACGTTACTAATTGTTCGCTTGGCAATCTTCTTCGCTGTTTAGATCCTAGGATAATTAATAGATGCAAAATAATTATTGATTTCCTGACTGAATTTTGAATGGGCAAAATACCTATCTGCAAAAAAAAAAAATTGGTTTATGGATTTTCTAAACATATAAGAATAATAATTAATGCTTGTTTGAATTGATTGAATTTGCAAAGAAATTTTGAGATTTTAGATTTAGACATAGATAATATTGTGTTTCGAGTTCAAAAATGATTCTTAATTAAACCCTTGATAATTTGATTTATTTGTGGTTCTGATTTATCTATGAATTTTCCTAGGTCTAACACATTCTCATATCAAACTTGTAACAGCTTTTATTATGTTTTTACTTGCTTTTATTATATTGTCAAATTTAATTTAAAACCATATGTCTATTGAGTGATTCAAAGTTTATGTGGATTCAAACTTTAAAAATCTTCACTGCACCTACAAATTTGCAGACTAGGTTAAAAGGATAATTTGAACATATCAAACTATCCCGATATGAAACAAATAATAATTAGTAGCACTATGAAAACACTTGTAAAGGGCCCAAAGCCACTATGATGTCATTATGAACTTGTTTTATAAGAATTTCTACTATTATGAATTTTGTTTGAATTTTTAAAATGACAAATTAAGCTTCTATATCCGGGTACTGTCGAAAACATTTCTTTCTTAAAAAAAAACTTTGCAGAAAAAGAATACTGAATGATATTTTAAATAAATGAAAAGATAAGTAAGGTATATAGAAAAACTGTCTAACAAAACAGTCAAATACAGTAAAAAATCTGCATGAAACTTGGTGTCTAACGCTAACCAACTCTTGTTACTAACAAGCTACTTCTCCTAACCGTATTGTAAGCCAAACAAAGATAAATATGAAATCTATTACACAATACACGTAATCCAATCCCTAATTATAGTGTCATTACATTATCTATTTAAAGGGTCACAAAGGGAACCCCATTTTCAAATTAAGCCACAACATTCCTTCCATCCTTCTAAGAACAAAAGCAATAAAATGGCAGGAGGAGCTTTTGTGTCAGAAGGAGGAAGTGGTGGAAGAGATTATGAAGGAGGAGTCACAGTTTTCGTTGTCATAACATGTATTGTTGCGGCCATGGGAGGTCTCCTGTTTGGTTATGACCTTGGAATCTCAGGAGGTGTGACATCAATGGATGAGTTTCTTAGCAAGTTCTTCCCACAGTTAGAGAGGCAGAGGGAAAATGCGAAGCACGACACGGCTTACTGCAAATTTGATGACCAAAAGCTCCAATTGTTTACTTCTTCTCTCTACTTAGCAGCTTTGGTAGCTTCCTTTGTGGCTTCGGTTGTTACTAGGAAATATGGAAGAAAGGTTTCCATGTTTACCGGTGGACTTGCTTTCCTCACCGGTGCACTAATCAACGCCTTTGCCATTAATGTCACAATGCTCATCATCGGTAGACTTTTGCTGGGTGTAGGTGTGGGGTTTGCTAATCAGGTTAGGTCTTAATTTATTGTATATATATATATATATATATATATATATATATATATATATATATATATATATTATTATTATCTTTTGTGTGGGTTTGTATATCATCTAAATATGTGATATGCCTCATGCAACATTATAGACCTAAAAGAGGAAATTAAATCTTCTATATGTATATGTATATTAATGACAGCTCTTAATATTTTTTTCAGTCTACTCCGGTTTACCTCTCGGAAATGGCTCCAGCAAAGATAAGAGGAGCTCTAAACATTTGTTTCCAGGTGGCTATTACGTCTGGAATCTTGGTGGCGAATCTGATCAACTATGGAACATCTAATATGGCTAAGAATGGGTGGAGGGTTTCTTTAGGTTTAGCAGCAGTTCCAGCACTTCTTATGGTGATCGGATCATTCTTTTTGCCCGATACACCAAACTCAATGCTTGAGAGAGGCAGATACGAGGAAGCAAAACAAATGTTGAAGAAAGTACGAGGAACCGAGAACGTTGACCATGAGTTTGAAGATATACGCGATGCATGTGAAGCTGCTAAAAAGGTAGAACATCCATGGAAAAACATCATGCAGAGCAAATACAGACCAGCTTTAGTCTTCTGCTCGGCCATTCCCTTTTTCCAGCAGATTACTGGAATTAATGTCATTATGTTCTACGCTCCTGTTCTCTTCAAGACTCTTGGTTTTGGAGATGATGCTGCTCTTATGTCGGCTGTAATAACCGGTGTAGTTAACGTGCTCGCCACCTTTGTCTCCCTATACTCGGCTGATAGATTTGGAAGAAGGTTTCTTTTCCTTGAAGGTGGCATTCAAATGTTCATATGCCAGGTACAAATCAGTTTTACATAACCTTTCTTTCTTTCTTTCTTTCTTTTTCCTAAACAAAGTCACATATGTTTGATGCATGTTTTGCTTATGTTTTCAGATTCTTGTTGGTTCATTTATCGGTTTAAAATTCGGAACCACGGGAACCGGAACCTTGACACCAGCAACAGCAGACTGGATTCTTGTTTTCATTTGTGTGTACGTTGCTGGATTTGCATGGTCATGGGGTCCATTGGGTTGGTTAGTACCCAGTGAGATCTGTCCACTGGAAATCAGACCAGCGGGACAAGCCATCAACGTCTCAGTCAACATGTTCTTCACTTTCCTCATCGGTCAATTCTTCTTGACAATGCTTTGTCACATGAAGTTTGGTCTCTTCTACTTCTTTGGAGGCATGGTTGCCATCATGACCATCTTCATCTACTTTTTGTTTCCGGAGACCAGAGGTGTTCCCATTGAAGAGATGGGAAGAGTTTGGAAGCAACATTGGTTCTGGAAAAGTTACATTCCAGATGATGCAGTTACTGGTGGTCATGATGAAAACTAAACCAACTCGGTTTAAGTGTAATTGGTTCTGTCATATATGTTCATGATCAAGTATGAGTTGTTTTCACGTTAATACTGTCTAGATAATTTGTTAGTTACCTGATTCATTATCTAAACATATATATGATGCTTCTTTATAGACTTTTACATTTATTATTATATGATGCTATAAACCAAATGCATGATTCACACAATAAACCAAAACAAAATGCATGTTATTAGATTCATTATTCACCAAGCTTTCTCAAAGGAACAAGTTGTTTCATTCCCGAAGTATGATTGGTGGCAGGATATGCAACCTCACTATTGACTAAAGAAGCTGCGAGAATGTAATAGCTGAAGCAGTAGTCACCAAGCTCAATCTACCTATTCAACCACATCCCACACCTTATAAACTAGGTTGGATACAACAAAGAAGCGATGTGTCTATTTCAGCATGTGCTGTTGTAGACTTTTCAATCGGTAATGCCTAAGACCAGTTAATATGTGACATTGCCCCCATGGATGCATGCCATCTTCTACTACGTCGCCCTTGGGAATATGACCGGCCTGTCACTCATGATGGTTACCTCAACACATACACCTTTCAATTTAATAACCAGACGTTCCTTTTGAAACTTTCATTGCCTACACCTCCGACCCCATCTCCAAGTCTGATTCTATTAATCTAACAAGCTCAGTTTGAAACAGAAATGCATGAATCAGGGATGGTTTTTCTCCTCCTCATGTCTCACATTTCCCCTCCATGTAACAGTGTTATCTCTCCCCATGTGGCACCTTTATTACAAGCATTTTCCGATGTCTTTCCAGGTGATTTTCCGCCTGGATTACCACCGCAACGCGACATACAACTTTGTATTGACTTGATTTCAGATGTGTTGCTTCCCAATTAACCACACTACCGTATGAGTCCAAGTGAGCATGAAGAGTTCCAGAAATATGTCAAGGAACTGGTTCCTAAAGGATTTTTGTGTGAAAGCTTAAGCCCATGTGCTGTCCCGGCTTTGCTCATACCAAAGAAGGATGATTCTTGGTGTATATGTGTGGATAGTCGTGCAATCAACAAAATCAGTGTGCGCTGCCGTTTTCCTATTCTACTTGATGATTTGTTGGATCAAATAGGTGTAGCCACAGTATTCTCAAAGCTCGACTTGAAAAGCGGTCATCACCAGATTCGAATCCGACCCAGTGATGAATTGAAAACGGCATTCAAGACTCATGAAGATTTATTTGAGTGGTTCATAATGCTGTTTGGCTTGTCTGACACTCCTAGCACATTTATACGTGTCCTGAACCAAGCTCTCCGATCTTTTATCGAAAAATTTGATGCCAACTGTTTTGACGATATTCTGATTTTTAGTTCATCTTGGGGTGATCACCTACGCCATCTGCAAGACGTACTACTAGTTCTCCGGCATAGTAAGCTCTACGCCACTTTAAATAATGTGAGTTTAACTCGGAAAAGGTCCACTTTTTTGGATACATTGTGTCATCTCAAGGCCTCACCGTTGATCCAGCCAAAGTCTCCGTAGTTAGTTTGTTGCCTCTCCCAAAGACATGAACAGAAACACAGAGTTTTCACGGTTTAGCATCCTTATATAGATTATTGTTTCCTAGTTTAGCAGTCTTACAACACCCATAAAAGACTATATAAAAGACGGTATCTTCGTCTGGACACCCGCGGCAATGCCAGTCTTTGAAAATGTGAAAAGGAAGCTTTTGTCAGCACTGGTTCTTGCCTTGTTTGACTTCTCTTGGTCTTTGAACTTCATTTTGATGCTTCTAAAACCGGCATCGTTGCAGGTTTTAGTCATAAGCATTGCTCATCCGCTTTCTTCAGAGAAAAATTAGCCGGCACTCGATTTCGATATAGCATTTATGATATTGAATTATATGAAATAATCCAAGAAGTTAAACATTAGGACCATTACCTGTTTTGCTAAGAGCTCGTTCAGTTTACGGATCATGACGCCATTAAACATTAACTAGTCAAGAGAAGCTTTCTTCAAAACATGCAACTTGGGTTTATTTTCTCCAGCAGATCACTTTTGTGATCAAACATATGACTGGTGTCTCTAATCGCGTCGTAGACGCTTTAAGTCGACGCCACTCTGTTTTGGCCGTCTTTCATGTTGCCGTTCCAGGCCTCAACACCTTCTTAGATTTATACCCTCTTGACCCATTCTTCAGTCGCATATATGCAGATGTTGTTGCTGGCTTGAACTCGTCTTACACCATTCATGACATGTTTTTGTTTTCAGACTCTCATTTGTGTATACTTGATTGTAGTATTCGACTGCAACTGATTACAGACTTTCATTCTGAAGGACACGTCGGCTGCGACCGCACACTCAACTTGATTGTTTCCTCATACTTTTGTCCTTCTCTTCGGCGGGATGTTGAAAGATTTGTCGAGAGATGTATAAGGTGTCAGAGATTAAGAGGGCATGTTTCTAACGTGATATTGTACTTTCCATTACCAATACTGACTCAGCCATGGACCAATATTATAAGTATGAATTTTGTCATGGGTCTTTTGCGAACACAACGCGGGTTTTCAATCTTTTTGCTAGTAGATTGTCTTTCAAAATGGTCCACTTTACTTGCAAACATACCACAGATTCTGTTCAGGTTGCTACGTTGTTCTTCCAAGAAGTATATTGCCTTCATAGTCTTCCATCATCTATTGTCTCCGATCAGGGTTCTCGCTTTCTTGGTCACTTTTGGTGTTCTCTTTGGGAAGTGTTAGGTACAAGCTTGAACATAAGCTTTCATATCATCCACAAGCTGATGGACAAACAAACGTTACTAATTATTCCCTTGGCAATCTTCTTCGGTTTTTAGATACTAGGATAATTATTATTGATTTCCTGACTGAATTTTGAATGGGAAAAATACCTATCTGCAAAAAAAAAAGGTTTATGGATTTTCTAAACTTATCAGAATCATATTATATGCTTGTTTGAATTGATTGAATTTGCAAAGAAATTTTGAGATTTTAGATTTAGGCATAGATAATCTCTGCAACGAAAGTTAATTGATTTGAATTATTTTGTTTTGAGTTCAAAAATTATTCTTAACTAAACCCTTGATAATTTGATTTATTTGTGATTCTGATTTATCTATGAATTTTCCTCGGTCTAACGCATTCTCATATCAAACTTATAACAGCTTTTATTCTGTTTTTTACTTGCTTTATTGTATTGTCAAGTTTAAATTAAAACCGTAGGTCTATTGAGTGATTCAAAGTTCATGCATGTGGATTCAAACTTTAAAAAACTTCACTGCATCTACAAATTTGCAGAGTAGGTTAAAAGGATAATTTGAAAACACTTGTAAAGGGCCAAAAGCCACCATGATGTCATTATGAATTTGTTTTATAAGAATTTCTACTATTATGAATTTTGTTTGAATTTTTGTAATATGACAAATTAAGCTTCTATATCCGGGTACTGTCGAAATTATTTCTTAGTTTAAAAAAAACTTTACAGACAAAGAATACTGAATGACATTTTAAATAAATGAAAAGATACGTAAAAGGTATAGAGAAAAACGGTCTAACAAACAGTCAAATACAGTAAAAACTCTGCATGAAACTTGGTGTCGAACGTTAACCAACTCTTGTTACTAACAAGCTACTTCTCCTAACCATATTGTAAGCCAAACAAAGATAAATATGAAATCTATTACACAATACACGTAATCCAATCCCTAATTATAGTGTCATTACATTATCTATTTAAAGGATCACAAAGGGAACCCCATTTTCAAATTAAGCCACAACATTCCTTCCATCCTTCTAAGAACAAAAGCAATAAAATGGCAGGAGGAGCTTTTGTGTCAGAAGGAGGAAGTGGTGGAAGAGATTATGAAGGAGGAGTCACAGTTTTCGTTGTCATAACATGTATGGTTGCGGCCATGGGAGGTCTCCTGTTTGGTTATGACCTTGGAATCTCAGGAGGTGTGACATCAATGGATGAGTTTCTTAGCAAGTTCTTCCCACAGTTAGAGAGGCAGAGGGAAAATGCGAAGCACGACACGGCTTACTGCAAATTTGATGACCAAAAGCTCCAATTGTTTACTTCTTCTCTCTACTTAGCAGCTTTGGTAGCTTCCTTTGTGGCTTCGGTTGTTACTAGGAAATATGGACGAAAGGTTTCCATGTTTACCGGTGGACTTGCTTTCCTCACCGGTGCACTAATCAACGCCTTTGCCATTAATGTCACAATGCTCATCGTCGGTAGACTTTTGCTGGGTGTAGGTGTGGGATTTGCTAATCAGGTTAGGTCTTAATTTGTTGTATATATACATATATGCTTTGTGTGGTTAATTTGTATATCATCTAAATATGTGATATGCCTTATGCAACATTCTAGACCTAAAAGAGGAAATTAAATCTTTTATATGTATATGTATATTAATGACAGCTCTTAATATTTTTTTTCAGTCTACTCCGGTTTACCTCTCGGAAATGGCTCCAGCAAAGATAAGAGGAGCGCTAAACATTTGTTTCCAGGTGGCTATTACGTCTGGAATCTTGGTGGCGAATCTGATCAACTATGGAACATCTAATATGGCTAAGAATGGGTGGAGGGTTTCTTTAGGTTTAGCAGCAGTTCCAGCACTTCTTATGGTGATCGGATCATTCTTTTTGCCCGATACACCAAACTCAATGCTTGAGAGAGGCAGATACGAGGAAGCAAAACAAATGTTGAAGAAAGTACGAGGAACCGAGAACGTTGACCATGAGTTTGAAGATATACGCGATGCATGTGAAGCTGCTAAAAAGGTAGAACATCCATGGAAAAACATCATGCAGAGCAAATACAGACCAGCTTTAGTCTTCTGCTCGGCCATTCCCTTTTTCCAGCAGATTACTGGAATTAATGTCATTATGTTCTACGCTCCTGTTCTCTTCAAGACTCTTGGTTTTGGAGATGATGCTGCTCTTATGTCGGCTGTAATAACCGGTGTAGTTAACGTGCTCGCCACCTTTGTCTCCCTATACTCGGCTGATAGATTTGGAAGAAGGTTTCTTTTCCTTGAAGGTGGCATTCAAATGTTCATATGCCAGGTACAAATCAGTTTTACATAACCTTTCTTTCTTTCTTTCTTTCTTTTTCCTAAACAAAGTCACATATGTTTGATGCATGTTTTGCTTATGTTTTCAGATTCTTGTTGGTTCATTTATCGGTTTAAAATTCGGAACCACGGGAACCGGAACCTTGACACCAGCAACAGCAGACTGGATTCTTGTTTTCATTTGTGTGTACGTTGCTGGATTTGCATGGTCATGGGGTCCATTGGGTTGGTTAGTACCCAGTGAGATCTGTCCACTGGAAATCAGACCAGCGGGACAAGCCATCAACGTCTCAGTCAACATGTTCTTCACTTTCCTCATCGGTCAATTCTTCTTGACAATGCTTTGTCACATGAAGTTTGGTCTCTTCTACTTCTTTGGAGGCATGGTTGCCATCATGACCATCTTCATCTACTTTTTGTTTCCAGAGACCAGAGGTGTTCCCATTGAAGAGATGGGAAGAGTTTGGAAGCAACATTGGTTCTGGAAAAGTTACATTCCAGATGATGCAGTTACTGGTGGTCATGATGAAAACTAAACCAACTCGGTTTAAGTGTAATTGGTTCTGTCATATATGTTTATGATCAAGTATGAGTTGTTTTCACGTTAATATTGTCTAGATAATTTGTTAGTTACCTGATTCATTATCTAAATATATACGATGCTTTAGTGTTTTAAAGCCGCAATTAAGAAGCCAAAGTCTAAATCTTAAAAAAAAAAAAACACAAAGCCACAGTTTCAAACAATCAAACCTTATAATCTAGAAAAATGATAAAATAGGTATTTTCTTTGAAAATATATTAATACTAGAAATTATTTGTAAATCCTGCAAATTAGGCATATATATTTATTACAAAATTTGAAGTAATTATATTAAAACTTGAAAAACTTTTTTAAAAGTTTAGTGCTACTCAATTTGAAATTAAAAATATATTCTCCAATTGCATGCTATTAGAAATATTTGAAATAATATTTTTTAAAAAAGATATAATGATTTAAAAATTTGATGAAGTTTTAAGTTAAATACATAAAATATAAATTATATAGTTTTACATCAAAATTTATGTTGTTTTAACTAAAAGCACAGAAACTTATATAAATTTATTTAAAATCATATAAAACTTTATTGAAAATTAAATCATTCAAATCATGCCAAATAGAATACAGTCCAATATACAATATAAACTTTACAAACTAATAAACATAATAAGTTAATAAAATTAAGTCTCAAGTTAGACCAATGCAAAATATAATATAGTTGTTAAAATAATTAAATTATAAAAATATCCCATGAAATTTAAGGTCCCGAATATTTTTTGTAATACATATATATATTTATATATATAGATGTACTATAATATAAGGTAGGTTGAGCGAAATTTTAGTTGGTCATTTTATGCACATCACTAGTTTGTAACTTTTACAAGAAAATATTTTTGTTTAAACATATATCTTTCTCTTTTTCTAATATTTCATTACTTAGTTTGGATAAACTGAAACTATCTATCGATGACTTAATTTTGTAAAAAAAAAGTATTTCTAAACTGAAATATTTAGTTGGGCAATTCTCTTAAATAGCATTTTTTAAGTTTTTGTCACAAAAATAGCACTAGAAAAATAAAATGACCAAAATAGCATTTTAAAAAAAAAAATCAATTTTTTTTTTTTAAAAAATTGAAACTTTATCCCCAAATCCACCCCTTAACTCTAAACCTTAAAGTCTAAATTAGTTAACCCTAGGAGTATAAATGCATATAAATAAAAAATTTAGCTTCTAAAAAAAACTATTTTGATCATTTTCTTCCTTAAGAACTATTTTTGTGAAAAACAAACTAAAAGGGACTATCTAAAGGAATTTCTCTATTTAGTACTGATTGCTTTTTTAAGTTACTGATGACTAGTTTTTGTTTGGTTGAATACTGATGACTAGTTTCTTTCTTTTGCATTAGAATTCTTTAGTTCTCAAATAAAGATGCACAAAAATGTTAAATAAGAGTACAAAAGTATAAGATAAACGGATTTCACTTTTTATTCTTTAGGCCCAACTTACAGTTGCAACAAAGAAATATTGAACAAGAAGAAAGAATAAACTAAAATCTAAGTCTCTGCATAAAATAACAGAGCAGCTCTCTTTAAGGAATAACATTTCATTACTATTTCCTCCTCTTAATTATTCACCTTTCTCTTTTCAATTTTTTTCTCTGTCTTTTGCCCAAAGAAAATGATATTCATCATACAGACTTTTGTTGCATCTCAACAGCACTAACACCAACAGCTTCATCAGGTATAAACCTTCCCCAGAACCAGTGTGCCTTCCACACTCTGTTCATCTCTTCTATAGGTACATTCTTAGTCTCAGGCAACATCAAGTAGATAAATATCGTCATTATGAAGACAAACACCGCGAAGAAGAAGAATAGTCCGAACTTCATGTGACAGAGCATTGTGAGGAAGAGCTGAGCTACAAGGAATGTGAAGAACATGTTGACCGCTACGTTTATGGCTTGAGCTGCTGATCGGATCTCTAGTGGTGATATCTCACTAGGTACCAGCCATCCCAATGGTCCCCATGACCATGCAAAACCCGCTACATAGATGCAGATCAGTGCCACAATCAGATCAGCATCTGATTTACCTATGTTCCCTGTTCCAACCGTTCCATATTTGACTCCAATCATGACTCCAATAGCGATCTGCATCACACACACGATGATTTTTAAAGATTGATTGTTTAACAAGAAACAAAAAAATAGGGTTTAAGGGTTTTCTGTTACCTGAGAGATAAGCATCTGGACACCTCCCTGGAGAAACAAGACCCTTCTTCCAAACCTATCCACTGTGAAAACAGATACAAAAGTACACAAGAGCTCGATGATTCCCGTTACCATAGCCGATAAGAGCGAAGCTTTGCTACCGAACCCTAGGGTTTGAAACAGAACAGGCGCATAGAATGTAATGACATTGATTCCAGTAAGCTGTTGGAAGAAAGGAATGAAACAAGTCATGATCAGTTGCGGTCTGTAACGAGGAAGCAAGATGTTCTTCCACGGGTGTTTCACTTGCTTAGACTCCTCACTCGCATCAATAAGATCTTGAAACTCTTCATCGACTTCACTGGTTCCTCGAATAGACTGAAGCATTTTCTTGGCCTCTTCTGTGAAGCCACGTTCGATAAGCGAGTTGGGAGTGTCGGGAAGGATCAAAGCTCCGATCATGATCATCATTGCAGGGACACAAGCTAACCCGAGTGAGATTCTCCATCCGATGTTGCCTTTCAGCTGTGCAGTGAAGTAGTTGATGATGGTTGCAACAACGATACCGAATATAATCGCTACTTGAAACCCATTGTTGAACGCTCCTCTTAGATTCGGAGGAGCCATTTCCGAGAGATAGACCGGAACAGACTGAAACCAAAAACCGAAACCGATTAGTACAAACCACACTTGTTGCTTCTGCGTCAAGTTAACAAAACAAAACTTACTTGGTTGGCGAATCCGACACCGAAACCGAGTAGAATACGACCGATGAGAAGCATGGCGATGTTTTGAGCAAAGCCATTGAAAGCAGAGCCGACAAAGAAGGTGAAACCACCGAGGAACATAGACCATTTCCTTCCGAAAAGTCTTGTTATTGTGGAGGCGAATAAGGAAGAGATCAAAGCCGCTACATAGAGAGACGAAGTGAAGAGAGTGAGAAGCTGACTATCGAATCGACAGTACTCGTCCTGGTGTGCGCTCTTCATCTTCTTCTGCACTTCAGGGAAAAACTCTTCCAAGAATGGCTTCATTTGGGTTACCCCTCCTACAAGCAATACAAAAAAAAAACTATAGTTACTCACTGGATATTTTTCATAGATCAGATCAAAGACAAACATGTTATAAACCTGAGATCCCAAGATCGTATCCGAAGATAAGACCACCAAAGGCACCGATGAAACATGTTATGAACACTTTTGGTGTCAGTTTGTAATTATAATTACGAACTCCCGGCGTTTGACTGACGAACCCTCCGGCCATTTCTTCGATTTCACAAAAGAGAGTTGATTTTGCTTAAAACGACGCCGTGGGTAGACTTAGTGTTGACTTCTCTGTTTATAAGACAGAGGAACAAACAGAGCAGATCTTTTTCTTCGTTGTCCTCTTCTTCTTGGTGTTTGTATATGTATCTCTCAGATAACTGATGGTAGATCTGATTCTAAAAAGAGCATTCGAGTAAGGAAAGAAAAGATTTGATTTTTTTGAAAATGGAGAAGAAAAGTTGAAATTTATAGGATTGAAAATTTAACTGTCGGCTGACTTTGTGGTCGGAAGAAAGAATAGCTGTTCTTCTTCGTTCTTCCACTTGCCTATTTCTCTGGATCTTATCTACTTCCACAAATCTCGTATCTTTATACAGTTTTATTTACTCGTATTTAATTTAATTTAATGTAATACTCTTCTTTTTTTTTGTTGAAAAGTATACTCCATAAGTTATAAGGAAGAAATAAATCAAATTACTCAATAATACTTGGGACAGTTTGCGAATTTAACGCTGGAAAATACATAATTATTACACAAAAGTCGTTATAGAACAATCCTAATAAACACTCTCTTTACTTCGTAACTAGAACTACAATCTTGACTCAATTAAATTTAGTTTTGATATCTTTAATTGATTTTTTGTGGTAGTAAATGAGTAAACGCCTGCAAAACTCGGTCAATGGACAGGAAAGACCGCTACTATTTTTGATTTTAGATAAGATTTGTTTCCTTTTTGTCATTAAAATGAGATAAGATCTTTGAAACCAGTTTTTCTTTTCCTTATTGAATTACATTCAAAATATATTTTCGATTTTCTACCTAATAAAGATATCTTTATGCTATTTCTTTCTTTGAACAAGAAAAAAAAAAAAACTATTTCTTTCTTATCTTTTCAGTTCAAAAAGTGGTACGGAAAATTGTCAAATCTCTATCCAGAACTTGAGGTCATTTGAAACGTAAATAACCTTTTTACTCGTGAACAGCCTTTCCATTCACATGCATGCATACGATCTCATTGAAGGGTAACGTTTTTATATTATCCGGAATGGGACAAACTTTAGTTTAAATATATAATAGATTTTTGTTCGTTATTAAGAGCATATTGTACGTCAAATTGTTGTAAGATAAAATGTGTCAGAGGATATCCAAACATTGTAATTAAACACAGTTGGACCTATGGGGCTATTGATTACGACCTGGAAACAAAATGTTGACTATCACTATTTTATTTATGGAAAATTAATTATTTTGTAAACTAGTCGTACCATCGTAGTCTTTGGTTGCTCTCTCTACTCCTATAGTTTATAATGGAAAGTCAGAAGTCGTCGCGTTACATTGTTTTCATCATATTTTTTTTCTTTCTAATGTGGGTATTCGGCAGACCAATGTGCAACCAATTAGTTTCCTAGAGGCTTGTCTATCGACACCAGACAAATTTGGTTACTCGTAATACAAATTAAAAATTTATATCGTTTGATCCCACATGTTTAGTATTGTGGGATTACTTCAAATCCGAATCACTTGCATCACTGGAGTTTGCCTACTATTAAACCCATGTGTGGTTCATTTTTTCATCATGTTTCCAAAATCGTTTGTCATATTTTTTATCAATGATGTAAAAGTAGTAAATGGTTTGTATAGACGATATTTCAAAAAACTTTTCTTCTGTGAAACAGTGTGATATATGCTTAAATTTGCTAGACAGAATAAAGTGTATGGCCTCAAAACCGGTATAAAGTGTAGAGCTGATCCTTTTCAAGTCTTCAGTTTGCTTGCCGTCATGTGTACGCTATACTGACCTCGGATCAGTCACAGTCTTCTCCGACTTATAATATATTGTTTTCGTACTCCATTGACCATTTTCTTAAGGATCAGCAAACTTTATACTCGGTTACATCTTTCATTTTATTATATATGTATATAGTGTTAGTTGTTTATATTTAAAGCAACTGATTTCAACACAAAGAGAAATTAGTTGTCACGTTGATGCAAAGATCAACTTGGCTTTTTGATATTTGTTTTCTATTATAGATGTTTCAAATTCATCTAAACAAACATTTTTGTTCAAGTATTCTACACATGTATCTCCTTTGGTTTAATGAACTTTTACCGGTGGAAAAAAACATTTGCTGAACAGAAACCAAATCTAAGAATAAAATAAAATAGGCGAACAAAAAGTTAAGGGGGAGAACACTTTTTGAATGCAAGGCAACTAAATAATCGTACTTGTATTATATGCACTTTTTAAACTAATTTGGATAGGTTTTCCTTTCTATATGCTACTAATTTCGTTATGACGGGATATGAGAAGGTTGAGGTCGAACGAGCCATGTAAATATATATATATCGACATTGTCTGCATCAGACCAAGTAATCTTGCTCACAAACTAGCTCCAACATTTCTCAGTCACGGCCACTGAGTGGGCCAATCTCACCCCCAGCATACGACCGTTGGTGCCACTCCACTCGCCAGCTTGTCATGTAGACGACCAATACTATAATCGTCGTATTCATGTTCCAAAGAGAACAACAAAACATGGATGCTTCCCGTAATAGCCTTTTGTCCAAACATTCATCTTAGGTAACAAGACTAGTTTCAATCTAGTCAAAAATTCAGACCTAAATGTTTTTGATCTCTCTCCAGTCTCTGAATACCAAAGTTTTATATATTAGATCTTATTTCTAGCTATAAGAAAAAAACAGATGGAATCATAGTTGTTTCCCATATACCGATAGCACAAACACAAAAACAGATGAAAGAAAATACTAGAGTGCAAGAAGATGAGATTCAGATTATTTAAAGGATCCACAAGAAATCTGATGATGGTTTTGTTTATATAGTGTACAAACAACAGACAGTAAAGGTAATGGAGTTCTTAGCTTATGATCTTTTTCTGGATCCCTTCCTTTTGCTCTTTAGCTTTGTCCAGCTGAGGAAGTTGAAACTTCTGCGCTGCATACAGGGCAAATCTGCAGAATTTCGTGTCAGTTGAGCAGAGGATAATACTCAATTTCTACAACTGCTTGTCTAAAAGCTGAGAAATAAATAAATGTTCCTAGTTCCAGTGGAAGTTGATGCGGTGATCGCATACTGTAAGTAGTCTTAGTACGGTATTAACAAGTTCAAATATCTGCTTACTAGCAACCAAACCCCTCAGTTTCAAAAGTGCTGATGAACACAATCGGCAAAAGCATAAAAGCAATCCATAAACTCAACAAAAAAACATGAGATTACAGTCTGTATGTTCTACATTTCTACTGACCACAAATTTTTCGGCTATACACAGATCATTATTGTGGAACTATCAGGTGCTGTGGCGATTTTCTAGCATGATTATTATCTTATCCTCATCAGAAAAGGGTATGTGTCGGTAGAGAAAGACAGTTTCAAACAGTCTCCCTAATTGTGTTTGTCAGGTTCTGAGAGAGTTAAATCTTCTCTAACAAGATCCTTTTTTTTTGAAAGACGTACCTTGTTTATCTTCAACCAGTTATTTATGCACTCCGAGTGGTAAGAATGTTTGCATGGAAGCAGTATCAAGTCATCGTCATCCTCATAGTCTAAACGACATATAACACACCTGCATTAAGCATCAGAAAGTTATTTATCAGGCTACAATCATGCACAAAATTGTAAGTCGTTTACTTAATTAGTTACAAAAAGGCATTACGACTCATTGGTTCCGTTCAGATTTTCTCCATCTTTATATCTTTTTGAAGGCAAAGATGCAATTGTATCAGCAGACAACCCTCTACTCTCGGTTCCCACTACGTCGCCAAGCGCAAGCAACTCCTGCAAACATTGGATAGTGTAAAGTTATAAGCCAACAGACGTGTTGGAACTTAAGACATCTGAATTATTATAACATCGAAATGCATGACGGGTATTAACACTAGAGTCACAAATTTTTAACAATAGTATTCACATTAACTATAAATCGTTTCACAAAATGATGAGAGGGTCCAAAAGGCATAGCAACTAAGCATGTTTTAATACCTCATATGAAAGCTCATCAGGATCCATCTCATCCCAGGCATCCTGCAAACATAAAGTATACATAACGTGAGTGGAAACAGAATCAAATCACATACAAGAAGCCTTACTTTGTATGATTCTCTAGCCTGTAATTATGATTCTTAGTTCCTTTTCCACAAAATGGACCAGACTCTATCTAACTTCAGTCCACCGCGAGGTCCTATGCTGCAAGGTGTGAGCATAAATACCAGTGACCACTTAACGCTACCAGAATACAATTGATTTGATTACCACACTGGTAAATGCATTTTGACCTTCAAACATACAGTTGTGCAAAATTCTAGCAATATAAGCCGTAAATAATTAGATACGACCTAGTACCAAAGCCCCAAACAATTTCATATAGTACGACTATCAAAATGATTACATGTCACACAATTAGGTTGACTGGCTTAACTACAAACAAACAATAAGTACTTTAATACAGAGGGAAGAGTATCTAACTGGGCCTATGGACTTAAAAGGCTAACACCACAGACTAAACCGTCACGAAAACAAAACAAACTAATGCCATGACAGATTCATGTATGATGTATTACTTCGACTATAGCAGGTTTCATGTCACAACTTTTTCCTTTAGCCACAAACATGACTAAACAAAAAAAAAAGACTGGACAGTAGTTCCTTTCACATACTGAGGCTAAAAGGTTCATATTCTCGACCAGAAAAAAGTTTACAGCTCAAGATCAAAAAAGGGTTACCTCAGAAGTATGATCATCATCTTCTAGAACTTCAACCCCTGCAACCAACAACAGTTAGCACAATCCCAAACCAATTCTAGAACCTGAGTGATATCAATAAGTGTACTCACGATTTGCTAACCCAGTCAAGGCAGACAACCTATCAGCCATTTCCCTTGCCTCAGCTTCCTGAATAGCTCTAGCAAACGCTTCATCATCTGAATAACCAGCTTCCTCCGTGTCAGCGTTTCTGCCATCATTTTCTTGATCGTCTCCATTGGCATTCACATCGGCTGCATCTTCCTGAGGATCGTCATCGGTTTCATATTCGTCTTCATCATCCTCGGGGTCATCAAACTCATCCTCCTCGTATACATAGCTTCCAGTTTCCCAGCTCCCATAGTCACTGATTTCACTGTTCATTGTCAGCATCATATACGCTCGCTCCTGAATCCCCGAAACAACAACAATTCAACAATCGAATATGAAGAAAGAGCATCTGAATAACCTAGAAACGCAGATAAAAATCCGAAACACAGAGACGCGAAAAGAAAGAGCCACACCTGTTCTTGAAGAGTGCGAGCGAGAGCAAGATCCGAATCGATTTGACTCAGATTAGTGAAAGGAACTCTAGCGGAGGAAGATCGAGGAGGTAACTCTCCAACCAAATTCGATCCGCTCTCATTATCATCCACAGCCACCGCTACTGCCGTCTCCGCACCTTCCTCTCCTTTCTCGCTTCCACTTCCAGCTTCTGAGACGACACCGGTTTGACGATTCTCCGGCGACCGTACATCAGCGTCGTTAGTCTTGGTGGCTTGCTCGGCGGTGACGGCGACGTTGCTAGCGTGGTCGTTGTTGTCCTTCTCCATGGCCATGATTGTAAACTAGGGTTTTCGAATCGGTGATGGAACAAAGAGGGGGGATTCTCTTGTTGTGTGGGGGATTTGGTATCGAA
>MU106700.1:3123-94796 GCA_012274485.2 Sinapis alba
GGAGTATATAATGGTAACCATCATAATTGAATAGGCATACAACATATGGGCGAGGGGGATATTAATTTTATTCCTCCAAAGAGACCTGAGTACCAGCTTCGCTACCAACTCTACGAACACAATCGTTCCATGTGTGTTTGTTTTTTGGAATAGCCATTGTTGCAATATCTTTATACTCAAAAATCGAGAGAATGATTTGAGCTAATCCTAGATGACAATCTTTGCCAATATTTAATAGATGAAGACAACATTCATTCGTCAATATTTGCTTATTTGTCTCATCCAACATGTTTTTGAAAATTTTATTTCCACAATCCGAGTTCATCTTTTCAAGACAAACATGAAGAAATTCGAGCCTTTTGTGCGAGTAATGATGCATAAGGTCCCTCTCATATTTAACCACTGGTGAATTTTCGGGTGCTTCAATAGGAGATGATAAGTTGACATTTTCTGGTTCTTGTTGCGAATATTGATCAATTTCTTGTGAGGAAGTTGGATGAGACGTGAAAAATACAACTATAGATACAAGCATTTTGATGAGAAGTGACTTTGCCATATTTGATCTTCGATTTGGATGTTAGATTGGTGAGAATAAGGAGAGATTTTATAGTGGTAAGTAAGTTTGATATGTGAAAGAGTAGTGAACTGATTAAACATTTATTCATTAATGAAGTTATGTTATCAAATTCATGACACTCAACATATAACAGTTTTGTTAAACCAAAAAATGAAAAACTTACAATAAACTTTGAAGATTTTTATAATTTCCTTTTAGATCTAAAGAAACGTGATTAGATTTCAGGTAAAATTGAGATAACGTTACAATAGCATTTCAGTTTATCACAAATTAAGGTCTTTTATTAGACAATACATCGCACGACACATAGAATAAGATAAAGAAAACTTTCAAAGAAAAGTTTGATTCACGTTTGTCTGGTTTACCGAGATTTGAATTTAATCCCTTGATATCAAGATATGATTTTTTGAACTGAGAATGTGAATATTTTTATTTTATTCGTACAAGTCAATATTTCGCACATCAAACCCAAACTCACTCTTACATTAGTCTATATGTATTGCTATTATAAATTCTGTAATAAAAGGAAACCATAGTATTGAAAGGTTAACCGTTTCATCTTAGGATAAGAATACTTTTCTTTTTATCTTCCACCATAGAAAATAACGGTTCATAAATAATGACATGATTTTTGGTTTGTTCAACGGATTTCTTGAATAAGAATTTTAGCTTTTCAGCATCTTAGAATCATTCAATCTCACACAATTCAGTAAGCCAACCATTCTTAACGTTTCAAAAAATCATCCTCCAAATATATGCCTAAAATTTTATTTTAGATTACTTTATTAAATAGTTTTTAATGAGATATATTACCGATGCAATAAAAAGTTGAATACTATATTGTATTTCAAGTATTACTTATATTAAAAATTCCACACTATTAAACAGAAAACAAAATTTATTTCAAGGTAAACATATCGTTTTGTTCATGCATTTTTATTTTACGCTTTTGTTTCCAAGAAAGGTTAATTTATTATGGTAATACAACATTTGTAATTTTAGTTTATGTTGGACTAAATTATTTGTAGAATATAAATGTAAATATTTTATTATTCGAGCTTCTTGGTTATAATTGTTTAATTTTCTCTCTTTTTAAAATTCATTCCTTTTATAATATTATTTTATTTTAAATTAGATCATGATTTTTATTTTAATGTATATTTATGATATGTTAACTATTGTTTTTTGTATTTTACAACGTATTGTATTATTATTTGAACTTTGAATATGTGAACAATTAGTGATATTTTTGTTAAGAGGCAGAAAAAGTATATAAAAGTTTTCTTAATAAATATAAAGGGAGTATATAATGGTAACCATCATAATTGAATAGGCATACAACATCTTGGCGAGGGGAATATTAATTTAATTCCTCCAAATAGACCTGAGTACCAGCTTCACTACCAACTCTACGAACACAATCGTTCCATGTGTGTTTGTTTTTTGGAATAGCCATTGTTGCAATATCTTTATACTCGAAAATCGAGAGAATGATTTGAGCTAATCCTAGATGACAATCTTTGCCAATATTTAATAGATGAAGACAACATTCATTCGTCAATATTTGCTTATTTGTCTCATCCAACATGTTTTTGAAAATTTTATTTCCACAATCCGAGTTCATCTTTTCAAGACAAACATGAAGAAATTCGAGCCTTTTGTGCGAGTAATGATGCATAAGGTCCCTCTCATATTTAACCACTGGTGAATTTTCGGGTGCTTCAATAGGAGATGATAAGTTGATATTTTCTGGTTCTTGTTGCGAATATTGATCAATTTCTTGTGAGGAAGTTGGATGAGACGTGAAAAATACAACTATAGATACAAGCATTTTGATGGGAAGTGACTTTGCCATATTTGATCTTCGATTTGGATGTTAGATTGGTGAGAATAAGGAGAGATTTTATAGTGGTAAGTAAGTTTGATATGTGAAAGAGTAGTGAACTGATTAAACATTTATTCATTAATGAAGTTATGTTATCAAATTCATGACACTCAACATATAACAGTTTTGTTAAACCAAAAAATGAAAAACTTACAATAAACTTTGAAGATTTTTAAATTTCCTTTTAGATCTAAAGAAACGTGATTAGATTTCAGGTAAAATTGAGATAACATTACAATAGCATTTCAGTTTATCACAAATTAAGGTAATTTATTAGACAACACATCACACGATACATAGAATAAGATAAAGATAACCTTCAAAGAATGGTTTGATTCACGTTTGTCTGGTTTAACGAGATTTCAATTTAATTCCTTGATATCTAGACATGATTTTTTGAAATGAGAATGTGAATATTTTTATTTTATTCATACAAGTCAATGCTTCGCACATCAAACCCAAACTCACTCTTACATTAGTCTATATGTATTGCTATTACAAATTCTGTAATAAAAGGAAACAAAGGTATTGAAAGGCTAAAAGTTTCATCTTAGGATAAGAATACTTTTTTCTTATCTTCCACCATAGAAAATAACGGTTCATAAATAATGACATGATTTTTGGTTTGTTCAACGGATTTCTTGAATAAGAATTTTAGCTTTTCAGCATCTTAGAATCATTCGAGCTCACACAATTCAGTAAGCCAATCCATTCTTAACGTTTCAAAAAATCATCCTCGAAATATATGCCTAAAATTTTATTTTAGATTATTTTATTAAATAGTTTGTAATGACAAATATTTCCAATGCAATAAAAAGTTGAATACTATATTGTATTTCAAGTATTACTTATATTAAAAATTTCACACTCTTAAACAGAAAACAAAATTTATTTCAAGGTAAACATATCATTTTGTTCATGCATTTTTATTTTACGCTTTTGTTTCCAAGAAAGGTTATTTTATTATGGCCATACAACATTTATAATTTTAGTTTACGTTGGACTAAAATTATTTGTAGAATATAAATGTAAATATTTTATTATTCAAGTTTCTTGGTTATAAATGTTTAATTTTCTCTCTTTTTAAAATTCATGCCATTTTATAATATTATTTTATTTTAAATTAGACCTTGATTTTTATTTTAATGTACATTTATGATATTTAAATATTTTTTTTTGTATTTTACAATGTATTGTATTATTATTTGAACTTTGAATAGGTGAAAAATTAATTATATTTTTGTTAAGAGGCAGAAAAAGTATATAAAAGTTTTCTTAATAAATATAAAGGGAGTATATAATGGTAACCATCATAATTGAATAGGCATACAACATATGGGCGAGGGGGATATTAATTTTATTCCTCCAAAGAGACCTGAGTACCAGCTTCGCTACCAACTCTACGAACACAATCGTTCCATGTGTGTTTGTTTTTTGGAATAGCCATTGTTGCAATATCTTTATACTCAAAAATCGAGAGAATGATTTGAGCTAATCCTAGATGACAATCTTTGCCAATATTTAATAGATGAAGACAACATTCATTCGTCAATATTTGCTTCTTTGTCTCATCCAACATGTTTTTGAAAATTTTATTTCCACAATCCGAGTTCATCTTTTCCAGACAAACATGAAGAAATTCGAGCCTTTTGTGCGAGTAATGATGCATAAGGTCCCTCTCATATTTAACCACTGGTGAATTTTCGAGTGCTTCAATAGGAGATGATAAGTTGACATTTTTTGGTTCTTGTTGGGAATATTGATCAATTTCTTGTGAGAAAGATGGATGAGATGTGAAAAATACAACTATAGATACAAGCATTTTGATGAGAAGTGACTTTGCCATATTTGATTTTCGATTTGGATGTTAGATTGGTGAGAATAAAGAGAGGTTTTATAGAGGTAAGTAAGTTTGATATGTGAAAGAGTAGTGAACTGATTAAACATTTATTCATTAATGAAGTTATGTTATCAACTTCATGACACTCAACATTTAACAGTTTTATTAAACCAAAAAATGAAAAACTTACAATAAACTTTGAAGATTTTTAAATTTCCTTTTAGATCTAAAGAAACGTGATTCGATTTCAGGTAAAATTGAGATAACATTACAATAGCATTTCAGTTTATCACAAATTAAGGTCATTTATTAGACAACACATCACACAACACATAGAATAAGATATAGAAAACTTTCAAAGAAAAGTTTGATTCACGTTTGTTTGGGTTAACGAGATTTGAATTTAATCCCTTGATATCTAGACATGATTTTTTGAACTGAGAATGTGAATATTTTTATTTTATTCATACAAGTCAATGCTTCGCACATCAAACCCAAACTCACTCTTACATTAGTCTATATGTATTGCTGTTACAAATTCTGTAATAAAAGGAAACAAAAGTATTGAAAGGCTAAAAGTTTCATCTTAGGATAAGAATACTTTTCCTCTTATCTTCCACCATAGAAAATAACGGTTCATAAATAATGACATGATTTTTGGTTTGTTCAACGGATTTCTTGAATAAGAATTTTAGCTTTTCAGCATCTTAGAATCATTCGAGCTCACACAATTCAGTAAGCCAATCCATTCTTAACGTTTCAAAAAATCATCCTCGAAATATATGCCTAAAATTTTATTTTAGATTATTTTATTAAATAGTTTGTAATGACAATTATTTCCAATGCAATAAAAAGTTGAATACTATATTGTATTTCAAGTATTACTTATATTAAAAATTCCACACTCTTAAACAGAAAACAAAATTTATTTCAAGGTAAACATATCATTTTGTTCATGCATTTTTATTTTACGCTTTTGTTTCCAAGAAAGGTTATTTTATTATGGCCATACAACATTTATAATTTTAGTTTACGTTGGACTAAAATTATTTGTAGAATATAAATGTAAATATTTTATTATTCAAGTTTCTTGGTTATAACTGTTTAATTTTCTCTCTCTTTAAAATTCATGCCATTTTATAATATTATTTTATTTTAAATTAGACCTTGATTTTTATTTTAATGTACATTTATGATATTTAAATATTTTTTTTTGTATTTTACAATGTATTGTATTATTATTTGAACTTTGAATAGGTGAAAAATTAATTATATTTTTGTTAAGAGGCAGAAAAAGTATATAAAAGTTTTCTTAATAAATATAAAGGGAGTATATAATGGTAACCATCATAATTGAATAGGCATACAACATCTGGGCGAGGGGGATATTAATTTTATTCCTCCAAAGAGACCTGAGTACCAGCTTCGCTACCAACTCTACGAACACAATCGTTCCATGTGTGTTTGTTTTTTGGAATAGCCATTGTTGCAATATCTTTATACTCGAAAATCGAGAGAATGATTTGAGCTAATCCTAGATGACAATCTTTGCCAATATTTAATAGATGAAGACAACATTCATTCGTCAATATTTGCTTCTTTGTCTCATCCAACATGTTTTTGAAAATTTTATTTCCACAATCCGAGTTCATCTTTTCCAGACAAACATGAAGAAATTCGAGCCTTTTGTGCGAGTAATGATGCATAAGGTCCCTCTCATATTTAACCACTGGTGAATTTTCGAGTGCTTCAATAGGAGATGATAAGTTGACATTTTTTGGTTCTTGTTGGGAATATTGATCAATTTCTTGTGAGAAAGATGGATGAGATGTGAAAAATACAACTATAGATACAAGCATTTTGATGAGAAGTGACTTTGCCATATTTGATTTTCGATTTGGATGTTAGATTGGTGAGAATAAAGAGAGGTTTTATAGAGGTAAGTAAGTTTGATATGTGAAAGAGTAGTGAACTGATTAAACATTTATTCATTAATGAAGTTATGTTATCAACTTCATGACACTCAACATTTAACAGTTTTATTAAACCAAAAAATGAAAAACTTACAATAAACTTTGAAGATTTTTAAATTTCCTTTTAGATCTAAAGAAACGTGATTCGATTTCAGGTAAAATTGAGATAACATTACAATAGCATTTCAGTTTATCACAAATTAAGGTCATTTATTAGACAACACATCACACAAAACATAGAATAAGATATAGAAAACTTTCAAAGAAAGGTTTGATTCACGTTTGTTTGGGTTAACGAGATTTGAATTTAATCCCTTGATATCTAGACATGATTTTTTGAACTGAGAATGTGAATATTTTTATTTTATTCATACAAGTCAATGCTTCGCACATCAAACCCAAACTCCCTCTTACATTAGTCTATATGTATTGCTGTTACAAATTCTGTAATAAAAGGAAACAAAAGTATTGAAAGGCTAAAAGTTTCATCTTAGGATAAGAATACTTTTCTTTTTATCTTCCACCATAGAAAATAACGGTTCATAAATAATGACATGATTTTTGGTTTGTTCAATGGATTTCTTGAATAAGAATTTTAGCTTTTCAGCATCTTAGAATCATTCGAGGTCACACAATTCAGTAAGCCAATCCGTTCTTAATGTTTCAACAAATCATCCTCGAAATATATGCCTAAAATTTTATTTTAGATTATTTTATTAAATAGTTTGTATTGACAAATATTTCCAATGCAATAAAAAGTTGAATACTATATTGTATTTCAAGTATTACTTGTAGTAAAAATTCCACACTCTTAAACAGAAAACAAAATTTATTTCAAGGTAAACATATCATTTTGTTCATGCATTTTTATTTTAGGCTTTTGTTTCCAAGAAAGGTTATTTTATTATGGTAATACAACATTTATAATTTTAGTTTACGTTGGACTAAAATTATTTGTAGAATATAAATGTAAATATTTTATTATTCAAGTTTCTTGGTTATAAATGTTTAATTTTCTCTCTCTTTAAAATTCATGCCATTTTATAATATTCTTTTATTTTAAATTAGACCTTGATTTTTATTTTAATGTATTTATGATATTTATATATATTTTTTTTGTATTTTACAATGTATTTTATTATTATTTGAACTTTGAATAGGTGAAAAATTAATTATATTTTTGTTAAGAGGCAGAAAAAGTATATAAAAGTTTTATTAATAAATATAAAGGGAGTATATAATGGTAACCATCATAATTGAATAGGCATACAACATCTGGGCGAGGGGGATATTAATTTTATTCCTCCAAAGAGACCTGAGTACCAGCTTGGCTACCAACTCTACGAACACAATCGTTCCATGTGTGTTTGTTTTTTGGAATAGCCATTGTTGCAATATCTTTATACTCGAAAATCGAGAGAATGATTTGAGCTAATCCTAGATGACAATCTTTGCCAATATTTAATAGATGAAGACAACATTCATTCGTCAATATTTGCTTCTTTGTCTCATCCAACATGTTTTTGAAAATTTTATTTCCACAATCCGAGTTCATCTTTTCCAGACAAACATGAAGAAATTCGAGCCTTTTGTGCGAGTAATGATGCATAAGGTCCCTCTCATATTTAACCACTGGTGAATTTTCGAGTGCTTCAATAGGAGATGATAAGTTGACATTTTTTGGTTCTTGTTGGGAATATTGATCAATTTCTTGTGAGAAAGATGGATGAGATGTGAAAAATACAACTATAGATACAAGCATTTTGATGAGAAGTGACTTTGCCATATTTGATTTTCGATTTGGATGTTAGATTGGTGAGAATAAAGAGAGGTTTTATAGAGGTAAGTAAGTTTGATATGTGAAAGAGTAGTGAACTGATTAAACATTTATTCATTAATGAAGTTATGTTATCAACTTCATGACACTCAACATTTAACAGTTTTATTAAACCAAAAAATGAAAAACTTACAATAAACTTTGAAGATTTTTAAATTTCCTTTTAGATCTAAAGAAACGTGATTCGATTTCAGGTAAAATTGAGATAACATTACAATAGCATTTCAGTTTATCACAAATTAAGGTCATTTATTAGACAACACATCACACAACACATAGAATAAGATATAGAAAACTTTCAAAGAAAGGTTTGATTCACGTTTGTTTGGGTTAACGAGATTTGAATTTAATCCCTTGATATCTAGACATGATTTTTTGAACTGAGAATGTGAATATTTTTATTTTATTCATACAAGTCAATGCTTCGCACATCAAACCCAAACTCACTCTTACATTAGTCTATATGTATTGCTGTTACAAATTCTGTAATAAAAGGAAACAAAAGTATTGAAAGGCTAAAAGTTTCATCTTAGGATAAGAATACTTTTCCTCTTATCTTCCACCATAGAAAATAACGGTTCATAAATAATGACATGATTTTTGGTTTGTTCAACGGATTTCTTGAATAAGAATTTTAGCTTTTCAGCATCTTAGAATCATTCGAGCTCACACAATTCAGTAAGCCAATCCATTCTTAACGTTTCAAAAAATCATCCTCGAAATATATGCCTAAAATTTTATTTTAGATTATTTTATTAAATAGTTTGTAATGACAATTATTTCCAATGCAATAAAAAGTTGAATACTATATTGTATTTCAAGTATTACTTATATTAAAAATTCCACACTCTTAAACAGAAAACAAAATTTATTTCAAGGTAAACATATCATTTTGTTCATGCATTTTTATTTTACGCTTTTGTTTCCAAGAAAGGTTATTTTATTATGGCCATACAACATTTATAATTTTAGTTTACGTTGGACTAAAATTATTTGTAGAATATAAATGTAAATATTTTATTATTCAAGTTTCTTGGTTATAACTGTTTAATTTTCTCTCTCTTTAAAATTCATGCCATTTTATAATATTATTTTATTTTAAATTAGACCTTGATTTTTATTTTAATGTACATTTATGATATTTAAATATTTTTTTTTGTATTTTACAATGTATTGTATTATTATTTGAACTTTGAATAGGTGAAAAATTAATTATATTTTTGTTAAGAGGCAGAAAAAGTATATAAAAGTTTTCTTAATAAATATAAAGGGAGTATATAATGGTAACCATCATAATTGAATAGGCATACAACATCTGGGCGAGGGGGATATTAATTTTATTCCTCCAAAGAGACCTGAGTACCAGCTTCGCTACCAACTCTACGAACACAATCGTTCCATGTGTGTTTGTTTTTTGGAATAGCCATTGTTGCAATATCTTTATACTCAAAAATCGAGAGAATGATTTGAGCTAATCCTAGATGACAATCTTTGCCAATATTTAATAGATGAAGACAACATTCATTCGTCAATATTTGCTTCTTTGTCTCATCCAACATGTTTTTGAAAATTTTATTTCCACAATCCGAGTTCATCTTTTCCAGACAAACATGAAGAAATTTGAGCCTTTTGTGCGAGTAATGATGCATAAGGTCCCTCTCATATTTAACCACTGGTGAATTTTCGAATGCTTCAATAGGAGATGATAAGTTGACATTTTTTGGTTCTTGTTGGGAATATTGATCAATTTCTTGTGAGGAAGTTGGATGAGATGTGAAAAATACAACTATAGATACAAGCATTTTGATGAGAAGTGACTTTGCCATATTTGATTTTCGATTTGGATGTTAGATTGGTGAAAATAAAGAGAGGTTTTATAGAGGTAAGTAAGTTTGATATGTGAAAGAGTAGTGAACTGATTAAACATTTATTCATTAATGAAGTTATGTTATCAACTTAATGACACTCAACATTTAACAGTTTTGTTAAACCAAAAAATGAAAAACTTACTCTAAACTTTGAAGAATTTGAAATTTCCTTTTAGATCTAAAGAAACGTGATTCGATTTCAGGTAAAATTGAGATAACTTTACAATAACATTTCAGTTTATCACAAATTAAGGTCATTTATTAGACAACACATCACACAACACATAGAATAAGATCTAGAAAACTTTCAAAGAATGGTTTGATTCACGTTTGTCTGGGTTAACGAGATTTGAATTTAATCCCTTGATATCTAGACATGATTTTCTGAACTGAGAATGTGAATATTTTTATTTTATTCATACAAGTCAATGCTTCGCACATCAAACCCAAACTCACTCTTACATTAGTCTATATGTATTGCTATTACAAATTCTGTAATAAAAGGAAACAAAAGTATTGAAAGGCTAAATGTTTCATCTTAGAATAAGAATATTTTTCTTCTTATCTTCCACCATAGAAAATAACGGTTCATAAATAATGACATGATTTTTGGTTTGTTCAACGGATTTCTTGAATAATAATTTTAGCTTATTCAGCATCTTAGAATCATTCGAGGTCACACAATTCAGTAAGCCAATCCGTTCTTAATGTTTCAACAAATCATCCTCGAAATATATGCCTAAACTTTTATTTTAGATTATTTGATTAAATTAGTTTGTAATGACAAATATTACCAATGCAATAAAAAGTTGAACACTATGTTGTATTTTAAGTATTACTTATATAAAAAATTATACACTCTTAAACAGAAAACAAAATTTATTCCATAGTAAACATATCATTTTGTTCATGCATTTTTATTTTACGCTTTTGTTTCCAAGAAAGGTTACTTTATTATGGTAATACAACATTATATTTTTAGTTTATGTTGGACTAAATTATTTGTAGAATTTAAATGCAAATATTTGTTATTCGAGCTTCTTGGTTATAACTATTTAATATTCTCTCTTTTTAAATTTCATGCCATTTTATAATATTAGTTTATTTTAAATTAGATCAATATTTTTTTTAATGTATATTTATGATATATTAAATATTGCTTTTTGTATTTTATAGTGTATTGTATTATTATTTGAACTTTGAATAGGTGAATAATTAATTATATTTTTGTTAAAAGGGAGAAAAAGTATATAAAGTTCTCTTAATAAATATAAATGGAGTATATAATGGCAACCATCATAATTTAATAGGCATACAACATTTGGGGGAAGGGGTATTAATTTACTTCCTCCAAAGACACCAGAGTACCAGCTTGGCTACCAACTCTAGGAACACAATCGTTCCAGTTGTGTTTGTTTTTTGGAATAGCCATTGTTCCAATATCTTTATACTCGTAAATCTATAGAATGATTTGAGCTAGTCCTAGATGACAATTTTTGCCAATATTTAATAGATGAAAACAACTTTCATTCGTCAATATTTGCTTCTTTGTCTCATCTAACATGTTTTTGAAAATTTTATTTCCACAATCCGAGTTCATCTTTTCCAGACAAACATGAAGAAATTCGAGCCTTTTGTGCGAGTAATAATGCATAAGCTCCCTCTCATATTTAACCACTGGTGAATTTGCGGGAGCTTCAATAGAAGATGATATGTTGACATTTTCTGGTTCTTGTTAGGATTATTGATCAATTTCTTGGGAAGAAGTTGGGTGAGACGTTAAAAATACAACTATAGATACAAGCATTATCATGAGAACCGAATTTTCCATATTTGATTTTGGTTTTGGATGTTAGATTGGTGAGAATAAGGAGAGATTTTACAGGGGTAAGTAAGTTTGATATGTGAAAAAGTAGTTAATTTATTAATCATTTATTCATTAATGAAGTTATGTTATCAATTTCATGACACTCAACATTTGACAGTTTTGTTAAACCAAAAATCAAAAAAATTACAATAAACTTTGAAGATGTTTATAACTTCCTTTTATATCTAATGAAACGTGATTAGATTTTGGGTAAAATTGAGATAACATTACAATTGTATTCCAGTTTATCATAAATTAAGGTAATTTAATAAACAAAACATCACACAACACATAGAATAAGATAAAGAAAACCTTCAAAGAAACGTTTGATTCATGTTGGTTTGGTTTAACGAGATTTGAAATTAATCCCTTGATTTCAAGACATGACTTTTTGAACTGAGAATGTGAATATTTTTAATCTACTCGTACAAGTCAATGCTTCGCACATCAAACCCAAACTCACTTTTGCATTAGTCTATATGTATTGCTGTTACGAATTACGTAATAAAAGAAGACAAAAGTATTGAAAGGTTAACCGTTTCATCTTAGAATAAGAATATTTTTCTTCTTATCTTCCACCATAGAAAATAACGGTTCATCAATAATGACATAAGAATTTTAACTTTTTCAGCATCTTAGAATCATTCGAGTTCACACCATTCAGTAAGCCAATCTATTCTTAATGTTTCAAAAAATCATTCTCGAAATATATGCCTAAAATTTTATTTTAGATTATTTGATTAAATTAGTTTGTAATGACAAATATTACCAATACAATAAAAAGTTAAATACTATATTGTATTTCAAGTATTACTTATATAAAAATATTTAATTCCACACTCTTACACAGAAAATAAAATTTATTCCAAGGAAAACACTTCATTTTGTTCATGCATTTTTATTTTACGCTTTTATTTCCAAGAAATGTTATTTTATTACGGTAATACAAAATTTGTATTTTTAGTTTATTTTGGACTAAATGATTTTTAGAATTTAAATGTAAATATTTTATTATTAGATTTTTTTTATTATAATGGTTTAATATTCTCTTTTTTGAAAAATTAATGCAATTCTATAATATTATTTTATTTTAAATTAGTTCACGATTTTTATTTTAATGTATATTTATGATATGTTAAATATTGTTTTTTGTATTTTACAATGTATTGTACTATTATTTGAACTTTGAATAGGTGAATAATTAATTATATTTTTGTTAAGAGGCAGCAAAAGTATATAAAAGTTTTCTTGATAAATATAAATGGGGTATATAATGGTAACCATCATAATTAAATAGGCATACAACATCTGGGCGAGGGGATATTAATTTAATTCCTCCAAAGAGACCTGCGTTCCAGCTTGGCTACCAATTCTACGAACACAATCGTTCCATGGGTGTTTGTTTTTTGGAATAGATTGTTGCAATATCTTTATACTCGTATATCGATAGAATGATTTAGGCTAGTCCTAGATGACAAGTTTTGCCAATATTTAATAGATGAAGACAACATTCATTTGTCAATATTTGCTTTTTTGTCTCATCTAACATGTTTTTGAAAATTTTATTTCCACAATCCGAGTTCATCTTTTCCAGACAAACATGAAAAAATTCGAGCCTTTTGTGCGAGTAATAATGCATAAGCTCCCTCTCATATTTAACCACTGGTGAATTTGCGGGAGCTTCAATAGGAGATGATATGTTGACATTTTCTGGTTTTTGTTAGGAATATTGATCAATTTCTTGGGAACAAGTTGGGTGAGACGTGAAAAATACAACTATAGATACAAGCATTATCATGAGAAGCGAATTTGCCATATTTGATTTTGGTTTTCGATGTTAGATTGGTGAGAATAAAGAGAGATTTTATAGGGTAAGTAAGTTTGATATGTGAAAGAGTAGTTAATTTATTAATCATTTATTCATTAATGAAGTTATGTTATCAACTTCATGACACTCAAAATTTGACAGTTTTTTAAAACCAAAAATCGAAAAATTTACAATATACTTTGAAGATTTTTATAACTTCCTTTTAGATCTAATGAAATGTTATTAAATTTTGGGTAAAATTGAGATAACATTCCAATTGTCTTTCAGTTTATCACAAATTAAAGTCATATATTAGACAATGTATCACACAACATATAGAATAAGATAAAGAAAACTGTCAAAGAAAAGTTTGATTCAACTTTGTCTGGTTTAACGAGATTTGAAGTTAATCCCTTGCTTTCAAGACATGATTTTTTGAACTGGAAATGTGAATATTTTTAATGTACTCGTACAAGTCAATGCTTCACACATCAAATCCAAACTCACTCTTACATTAATCTATATCTATTGCTATTACCAATTCTGTAATAAAAGGAAACAAAAGTATTAATGATTACTGTTTGATCTTAGAATAAGAATATTTTTCTTCTTATCTTCAACCATAGAAAGTAATGGTTCATTAATAATGACATGATTTTTGGCTTGCGCATTGTATTTCTGGAATGAGAATTTTAGTTTTTTCAGCATCTTAGAATCATTTGAGCTCACATCGTTAGTAAGTCAATCCATTGTTAACGTTTCAAAAAATCATCCTCGAAATATATGTTAAAATTTTATTTTAGATTATTTGATCAAATTAGTTTTTAATAACAAATATTACCAATGCAATAAAAATGTGAATACTATATTGTATTTAAAGTATTACTTATATAAAAATGTATAGTTCCACACTCTTTAAACAGAAAACTAAATTTACTCTAAGGTAAAATATATCATATTTTCATAGTTTTTTATTTTACGCTTTTATTTCCATGAAAGGTTATTTTTTTGGTAATACAACATTTATATCTTTAGTTTATGTTGGACTAAAGGATTTTTAGAATTTAAATGTAAATATTTTATTATTCAATTTCTTCATTGTAATTTTTTAATATTTTTTTAAAAGTTCATTCGAGTATTTATAATATATTAAATATTTTTTGTATTCTAAAATTTATTGTATTATTAGTTGAACTTTGGATGGGTAAATATTTAATTATTTTTTTGTTAAGAGATAGAAAAGGTATATAAAAGTTTTCTTAATAAATATCAAGGGACTATATAATGGTAACCATCATATAATTGAAAACGTATACAATATCTGGGCGAGGAAATATTAATTTACTTCCTCCAAAAAGACCTGAGTACCAGCTTTGCTTCCAACTCTACAAACACAATCGTTCCACGTGTGTTTGATTTTTGGAATAGCCATTGTTGCAATATCCTTATACTTGTAAATTGATAAAATGATTTGAGCTAGTCCTGGTTGACAATCTTTGCCAGTATTTAATAGATGAAGACAACATTCATTCATCAATATTTGTTTCTTCCTCTCATCCAACATGTTTTTGAAAATTTTATTTCCACAATCTGAGGTCATCTTTCAAGACAAACATGAATAAATTGGAGACTTTTGTACGAGTAGTGATGCATAAGCTGTGAAGGGTTTCATGTGAAGTCTGATCAAGCTGAAGCTACTGAACATTGCGAACTGTTTTGGAGCCAGTTCTCAATCTAATTTGGACTGATTCTGGTCTCCAAACTCCAGCTGATAACTTCAAATAAGTTCTTGGTTGGAGCCTGGAAGGGAACCCACTGGTAATTTTTTTATCAAGATTAAAGAAAAAGTTTGTGTCGTAGATTATCCAGTGTCGGTCGACACCTCACCCATCCAGAGTCGTGATCAACACCCTGTCTCGGTCGACACCCCACCCATCCAGAGTAGCGATCAACACATTCCAATGTCGGTCGACACTCAGCTCATCTATCAGGTACATACTCTACTTTCTTTAGTTTTCTCTTTTTTTTTCAGACTCGAACTGTTTAACACTTAATTGTTTAAGTCTGGAGGACGTGTTTACTGACATTGTATTCTCGTTTTTAGTGTCACAATTGTCGTTTTATTGATTCAAAAGGAGTCAGTTGGGAACTATTAGATTTTCTTGGAACTAATCATCTAACTATTTACCTACCACTATTTTTGAGTTATTGATTGCAGGTTGTATAACATGTAAAAGCTAAAGTGGATCGATATCCTAATTACATCCATGCTTGTGAGCTTGTTTGAAGGTTCCAAAACCGACCTCCAACATTAATCAACTTGAATCTCTCATCTTGGGATTCGGTATACATTGGATTGGATTCCTCGTTCAGATATGAAAAGGCATGTATATATAAGTATGGTTCCCCTTTCTCTGGCCTTTAGTAAAAATTGAAAGAAATGAAAAGATTGAGATGATTTTATGTGGATTAAAGTGGTAGAAAAGAAAAAATAGTCACAAGTAAATATTTGAAAATAGCTAAAATGCTCAACACACAGGAAATATCCGAAATACCTACTTGTACTAATCCATATATGCAAATCAAGCCAATTTTCATGTTAATTTTAAATACTTAGTCTTCCACTATTCAAATTTCTATATTATATATTATTTTATTTTTTATTTTTTATTTTTGAGGATTTTAAAGGTATATTTAGATTTTTAAATAAATTACATAATTTAAATGGGCAAACTGAACCTCAAATTATCCAAACTGAACTTGAAGTGAAATTTATAAATACGAATACAAGTTAAATTTCTATCATTAAAATCCTGAAATCCGCATATATCTGAATTCAACACGAACAGGTGCTCGAAATCTCACCCCTATGTGATACTATATATATTTGATGGGATATTTTATATTTACAAACAATACAAATAAGACACATCATGTAGTGTTTCAAAAAAAAAAAAAAAGTGTTTCAAAAAAAAAAGACACATCATGTAATCCATTCCCGCGACTCATATGGTTTGAGTTCTGCTACATTTATTTTCTACTAATTTATATTAGTTCAAACTATTTCATCAATTTTAGTTACATAAGAATTTATCTATATGTAAAAATCTAAAATTAATCCAAAATTTAAAGTAAGTTTTACTCTAACCCCACTTTATTTTTTGCTTTAAAATGAAACAGTGAACAGTGTTGCTTCAATTTGAAGATCCACTATGCATATCTTCTTTTTTGAAGATAAACTTTTCAAATTGTAAATTGGTCCTCAATTTTTATATATTCTTTTCTTTTACCAAAATAAATTATATATATTAATATTATCCAATTAATTTCAAATTTTTGACTATTATTTTAACATAATAAGATATGTATATCCAAGAGCATATGAATATTCATTTTAGGAACTTTTCACTCTATTAAAAAGAATCAAAGATAAATAAGTTCATCTCTTACTTGTAAACTCTTTTGTTAATCACTTATATAAAAAAAAAATTATATGGTGCTTTTTACAAATTATGATTTTTTGTGTTTATATTCATGTTATATAATAAATTTATTATATGATAATTTTTAATTTATATAAAATAATAATTGTGTTGGATTATTATTTTAAAAAATAGTTGCATACAATTAGTAAAATATTGAAAGTATAAGGTTTTATTAGTAATTAATAATAAAGTGAAGATGTATACATTTGGAATGTTCCTTTTACAATAAATAAAAGAAGGAAACTATTGGAGTGAATGTTGCTTTGTTTTTTTCTTCATTTTGAAGAAAGTGAACTTTTGGAGATAAAAATGAAGCAGATCATTGAAAATGCTCTAACAAAGTCCAATTATTAACTGAATCAAGCTTATGGATTTACAGTTAAAATGAAAGGAAAATTAGAAATGAGACGCTCTCAACTTGAGTTTGTCACTCAAAGACTTTATCTAAATTTTTTGTCCCATTAAAACTTTAATATCAGTAATTATACCCTTAAACTAATTTAAATTTAATTTAATTAAAATATATAATGATTATTTTAGAATTTTCTGTAAAAGATTTGTTCACTGGTCTTGCAAGACAAATTGACTTTCATGTACTGTATCCAGGGACATCCATGCAGTTATGGAGACCCTAAAAAAAAATTGGGGGGCTACTTAATTGAAAATCTATTTTATTTTTAGTATTTACTTATTATTTTCTTTTTGTTTTTAACTGATATATTAATAATAGGCAGATTTTAATTTATTTTAACATTTATATATATATTTTACTTTACAAAATAGTGAAATTCAAAATTAATTATAAAATTTTATATTATAAAAAAATTTAACATGATGGCCTCTAAAAATGGGGACCCAAGGCCCATACTTCAAATGACTATGCCAAGAAACGCCCCTGATTGTATCTGGTGGGTGCAAGACACAAAGTTGCAGCAAGCGAGGACTCTAGACTGAGAGGGTGAATGGAACCAAATGAGGTCTAAGCAGCAATAATTGGAGTTGTGAAGCTACTAGTCTCTCGTTCATTATCCTTCATTCAGATTCTCAGGGTTCATGGCTCCTGATAAAATTCCATATCATTTAATTTTATAAACATTCTGGTTTCAAATGGGAAAGTTTTAGAGCTTGCAATAGTTTCACCATGCTCTGTAATTGTTTCTTTATATAATGATTTTAATGGCTTGAGGCTGTTAACGAAGAGTCTTTGATCTTGTTACTGAAAAATACACATAGAGGTAAAACCTCAGCAATACATAGTTTTTTCAGTCAAGGTTTCACCTATTAATGTCTTCGTTGTTTCTTCGGCTACAGCGATCAAAACTTCAATAATGTATTCTCAGAATTGACAACAAAAAAATTTGCTTCCGTAAGAGATGAAAACAATGGAAAAGATCAATACAATAAACACCTTAACTAGTTTATTCCAAGAGATGAAGACATTAATACAAAAGATACGCTTCCTCGATAGACATATGAATCTAACAAAAATCAACTTAGTCAAATATGAGATCGTGGAGAAATATACTGTAAATATACCATTCAACCATGCCTTTCTTTGTCAACCACCAAACTCCACTAGTCACTGCAACTAGATATCCATACACCAAATTTAGCATAAATTAGAATCATATTGTATCGATGGACAGAAAAAATGATTAGATCGATGAAGAAGAAAGAGAAACAAAAAACGAAAGAGAGAAAGATAGTGGAAGGGGGAGGGAGTGGGATAGTGGGAGGGGGAGGGAGTGGGATATTGTGCGGGTAAATTTTGCGTAAATTTAAAAAATATATTAACAGAAATATGGAAGTTTCCATATTTTGTGATTTGACTATAATATGTATCCTACGATGACTAGTACACTGCATAGTTGGTAGGAAACCTATTATTCCTTAGATATAAGATTAGGTAATAGTTAGAATATGTTATGTTATGACACACAAACAAAATATGGTAGATAGTAGAGTTTTTTTTCTATAATTTGCAATCAAGCTTCAAGTAGACTAACGATATCTTGTCAGAATTAAACCAAACGAATTATAGTAAAAGTAGAATATATAAAAAAGTTTTATTTGCGTTATATACCAATGGTAGATCTGTATATAATACTTAGTATCCGTTTATGGACTAAGTAGATGATCATAATGAGTATTACATCTTCAGTTAAGACATAAAATAAAATATAATTTCATTATTTAAAAAAATAAACATATAAATAGTGTTTCTAAGAGTTTTCATATTTTTATATTTTAAAATTTTAATTTACTATTTTTCCTATTACAAAAGGTTAAAATTTATCCAAAATCCAAAATGATCAAAAAACTTAAAATTCCTAGTGGGACAAACAAAAGTTCAAAATATCCCTTTTTCAATTCTCTTTAAAATGAATATGTTACCCGAAAAACCAAATATGTAAACAATTTTAATATTTTAATACAATTTTTTTATACTAATAAGAAAATAACTTGTGTGGATCAGAATTAGTTTTACTTTAAAAAAGGAGTTGACCACCAAGCCCTTTTTATTTTATATTTTTACTACATTCTTTAAAAAATCTAGTTCATATAATCAATAAACTATTATTTGCTGCTTAGATATTTTTGTTTATTTACGGGCTATTTAGTGTAGATTTCATTATGGCACAAATTAATTTGAATATTAGTCTTTGGACTTTGGAATTAAGAGTAAATTTTGCGATTAAGAGAGGTAACCATTTTCCCTTTTTGCTTCCCGTTCGGTCTTTTTATGATCTCCTTCGGTAGGTGAGACTTCTTATATAGACTTGGTGATTGCGGCTTTGATTTGTTTGCTGCACTGATGGTTTGTGGTAAGCAGGAACTGTGGTATTATGGTGATGTATTCCGCCTCTGACAACTTGGGTTTGTACTGATGATATCACTTTTGGTCTTTGTGTTCACCGGGTGAAGGCTTTCTTTCTGGTAAGGTTTGGGTTTACTGGAATGGCTGAGTGTCAGTTTGTAGTGTGAAACTGACACTATGGCTCAAAGCGTTTCAGCGAAACTATGGAGTTAAGATGAAGGCTTTGAATGGTGACCCGGGAACGGAGGGGAATATTCAATTCCTTATCATTCCTAAAAATATTCACTATTCCTAAAGAATAGTTTTTCCCTCTTATTCCCCTTCATTTCTTTTTTTTTTTTGTAGAGAAATAATAAACAAAAACATTCCTTAACAAAAATGAGAAGGAACAAGCATTCATTTTTATTCCTTCAATTTTGTTCCTATACATTCCTTTCCCTTTCATTCCTTTTGTTTCTCGAAAGGTTACCAGTCGGAGCCGAAGATTTGTTGTATGGCGGGAAATTGGCCAATTAATACATCAACAGAGTGCCGCGGTCCCGATCAGTACATACACCCGGACCCTGTGCTAAAACATACATCAACACATAAAAAGAGGAAGGGGGAGATCCGAACCCGGATCTGGCCAATGATGCATTGGATCCATTAGCCACTGTGCCAAATGCAATTACTTGATAATAATCTCTATTGTTTCTTATTATACCTAATTGATATTTTTCAAATATTTCATTTTTCCTCTTATCATCAAACAAACTAAATAATCAAAGAGTCATTCTATCCCTTGTTTTATAGATAATAATAATAAAAAAAAAATAATAACTTTAAATTATATATTTCAAATTTGAACTTTTTCTAACTTTTATCGATTTTTTCATTTTTTTATTAAAATTCAACAATAATTTTCGAAACTATTTTAAAAAATTATATTTTGAATTTTTAATATTTTTCATATTCCTTTTATGAGTTTTTAATTATTTAGAATTAGTTCCACAAAGTATATAAATCATAAGTAATTGTGTGTAATTAACTTAATGATTATTAATGTGTTTAAAAACAAATTCAAAATTCAAAACATAATTTTAAAAAATAGTTTCGGAAATTATTTTGAATTTCAATAAAAATTTAAAAACAAAAATTTGAAAGAAAATAGTTTTGAAACAGAATATGACATGTCCGTTACATAGTAATTACGTGGCTTTTTCGAAATTATTGTTGAATTTTAATAAAAAAAATGAAAAATAAATCAATAGAAGTTAGAAAAAGTTCAAATTTGAAAATATATAATTTTAAAAAAAAAATATTATTTTTATTATCTATAAAACAAGGGATAGAATGACTCTTTGATTATTTAGTTTGTTTGGATGATGAGAGGAAAAATGGAATATTTGAAAAATATGAATTAGGTATAATAAGAAACAACAGAGATTACTATCAAGTAATTGTGTTTGGCACAGTGGCTAATGGATCCAATGCATTGTTGGCCAGACCCGGGTTCGAATTTCCCTACTTCTTTTTAGAAAAATTGTGTTTTATTAATTTGTTAATTATTTAAAATATAAAATGTCATGTAATAAATATGTAACGGACAGTTCATATTCTGTTATCTTTGACTAACAGATAACCGGTCAATGTATGTAAAATCCGAATTGTATTAGTTGGTATATGAAATTTGAATATTTTATGTGTTGATGTATGTTTTAGCACAGGGTCCGGGGGTATGTACTGATCGGGACCGCGACACTATGTTGATGTATTAATAGGCCGATTTCCCGTTGTATGGCCTTGTTATTTGGAGTTGGTCTCTTCATCGAAGTTGTGGTGTAGCGTACTTTCTTTAGCTACGGATATGTACATGAACAGGTCATGTATACCATAATGGCATAATGTTTTTTTAAAGAGTTAAAAGAAATCAAATGCGGAAAAATGTAAAAGATAAAAATAAATCTTTTAATTAGAATACTGATTATTCTATCAGATCATAAAGATGAAAGGAATACTTGAAGAAAGATACAACACTGAGTTACTAGAATATGATCTAACAAAGAAAAAATAAGGAAAGAAAGTCACTGTTTGTGTAACACTTCAAAAAATTAAACTAACAAAGCTGAAAGTTTTCTTCAGAAGCCAAAAGGAGACTTAGTCCTGCTTCCTCCTTCACCATATTGCTCGTTCCATTTTCTCAGCTCATTCATGGTCGTCGCATCGTATGCCACCGACGGGCTCACCTACACAACCACACATCATCCATACATATGATCACAATCACATCTTTGCTAACGTTAAAAGACAGACAAAACGCTAACTCATCTTCTTATAGCATTGATGCCAACTAGAATACCTTAGCTTTAGACTGAATGAAGTCATCCAAACTCAGCGGCCGTAGACAAGGGGACGCATCTGCTCCTTCACCCTGAAGAGACAAAGAAGGCAAAGCATCAAGCCAAAAAAAGAGCTGAGGAAGCGTTTGATGTCCTTGTACAACCTTATGTTATGTACCTTTTGTTCTTCCTGTAACAGTTCTTGAACAGGTCTGTAAGCAGCAGCAATGCATAGATTCTGCAATATAAGACCCACAAAGAGAAAATGAATCAAGAACGTACAAGAACACACCATAAGCTGGGGTCAGGAAAAGAATACCAACCTTCAAATCACTACCAGAGTAACCTTCGGTTTCCTTTGCGAGTTTGTCAAATTGGAAACCCGTTTCAAGATTTTCTGGAGTGAGAAAAATTTTCAGTATCTTTAACCGGTTCTCTGCATCTGGTAAGTCCACATATATCCTACAGTTCACAGGTAAAAAACAATCTTTCAATCACACGAGTGCAAACAATAACATACAAATGAACACTCTAAGCAGGTGTTTACCTTCTTGGTAGACGACGAATGACAGCATCATCAAGATCAAATGGACGGTTGGTGGCACCAAGAATGAGGATTCTATGGCTGTCTTTTGACCTAAGCCCGTCCCAAGCTGCCATGAACTCATTTCTCATTCTTCTGGTAGCTTCGTGCTCGGAAGAGCCACCACGAGCACCTAACAGACTGTCAATCTATCAAACAAACAAACAAAAATCCCCGTCACTCGCATCCACTCATCATAAAAATGTTCAATCCTGTTAAGTATGGACGTACAAAACGAAATTTAGACAAAACATTCTCACCTCATCGACAAAAATAACAACAGGTGCTAGCTTGGTGGCATAGGAAAAGAGAGCTTTAGTGAGCTTTTCTGCATCTCCGAACCACTACGCCAAACAAGAAAGCAAGAACAGAATCAATAAATCAATTATCTTCAAGTCAGTAAATTCTAGTTCATAACAAACTGAAACATACATATAAAAAGACACAAACAACAAGGAGACATAAAACACTGTCACGTACCTTTGATGTAAGAGTTGAGCCAGTTATGCTAATGAAGTTTGCTCCAGCTTCTGTTGCAAGAGCCTTGGCAAGGAGCGTCTTACCCGTTCCAGGAGGACCAAAAAGCAATATTCCTTTACAGGGCTGAAAAAAGAGCTCATGTCATCAGGACTATCACAGCCAAGTTGAATAGAAGTAACTAGCACATAATGCCATATACCAAAGAGAATGTAATACCCGCAAGAGATTGCCACGGGAGAAAAGCTCTGGCCTCCTCATGGGAAGAATAACCAACTCATTTAATGCCTTTTTCACGTTTTCAAGAGCACCAATGTCTTCAAATTTGACCCCTATTTCTCCAGGAGCAACCACAGCCGAGACAAAATTTCGTTCATACTCATCCTTTGCAATATCCTGCAATAAATTGTCTCTTAAGACTTACTTTTCAAGATCTATTCACAAGAATCCAAGGGCAGGGAAAGTAACCTTTAAGTTTTGCGAGGGCTGTAGGGAGTTATCTTCTAGTTTTCTTAACCTCGCAATTGAAATCTCAAGGCTGGAAAAGAAGGAAACAAAGACAGTAAGATAAAACAATTAAAAAGTTAACAGATTCAGAATATAAAGTCACAATCATGCATACCTTTCTCGAGGTAGAGACAAGCGGCCTCCTTTAACTAATGGTTCTGGACAAGAGGCTAGATAATGATTTCTTGCCCAGCCAATAACTTTCTCTGCTTCTGCAAAAACAAGAACAAATCACAAGTGTTTAAACTCGGCGACTTAAATATGCAAAAAAAAAAAAAAGAACCAAGTGGTTCAACCTGAGTTACTCACTTTGCTTTGTAAATATCACGCCATCGGTGTTCACTTGGAATAAGTCAGTGCATAATAACTCATGTTCTTCAAGTACCTGGGAATTAAAACATTGAGATACAACGATTAGTGAAATCATTTCACATTTGACTCAGTTTTTCTCAATGAAATTTAGAGCTAAATCTAGGTACCTTAAGTAACTCATTTATATTGCTCCGAGATATCACAATTCTCCTATCTTCTCCAAGTTGTTTCTTGAACAGTCCAAGGGCATCTTCTTCCTACACCACAATTTGCTTATCAAACGATTGACAAAAATATCAGAAACAGGTTGTCTACAATTAAAAGACAGGCGGATAGGAAGTATGAGGATGGTCTCGCCATCTGGTTTGGTTCTAGATGAGGAGGCTGAGAAAAGAATTAGCTTCATTCTTTTTTTATTTTATTTCACAGTTAAACAAAAAAGTTAGCATTCTTATGTACAAAAGGTTTTTTGATGAATAAAATTGAACATTTATTCAAAAAAAAAAAAAGAACTAGATAAGAGTCCATCATATGAAATATCTAGAAAATGTAATAGCCTCCTAACTTAAACATGTATACTTTATGAGCCAACTAATGGACGTAGCTTATGCTCTGTATGCTTTGCTAAATAGGATAGCATGTGGCAAAAGGAGCTTTGTAAAAGCAAACATGACTCGCAGATGAATGTACCCCGTAAAGAGACTTTGAGAAGCGATACTGTCTATGCTATCTCACTTAGGTATAGTAACATATCTACGCCTCCGTATTCATTGTTTACAGTCATGCATGAAAAGTTAATAGTTAATGTGATGAGAAGTTTTCATATGATATAAGGCAGACCTTTGGAGGATGCAGGCGCATAACATTAGTGAAAAGCTTGTATATCTCACTCTCCTCTGATCGTTTACTTCCTGCTAATCCCTCTGTTAGACGCTTCAAGGGAAGAGGCTGCAACACACCAAATCATTATCAAGAAGAGAATGACATTGTAATGGATGTCTATAAGGAAGAAAAAGCGACCCACAAACTAAGCAAGAGTCATATCAAGGAGAACAAAATCCGCAAATGCATATCTACAGCCTTGCACATGTTGCAAAATATATAAAATAACTTGACTAACTCATAGCGTCCATTAAAGTTCTCATCAGATGAATTTCATTGTGTGACTAAGAAGACATAAGAAGAAGAATCTCAGTAAATTCAAGAAAAGCCAAGTGCACCGTGGTATAAAAAACTCAACTCTAATAATAAACTGCTACTTTAATGCTTAGCTTACCAGTTTCGCAAACTGGCTAAAGTTTGGGAGCACCATCGTCTGTTTTCAACAACAAAAAAAAAAACTTGTTCATCCACTGATCAGGAAAAAAGGCCGAATAACAACCAATGACGAGTGAAACGCTTACAAATTTCTCTCTTCCTTTTGAGCCCGTTTCTATCTTGTTCTGCCCACATATCATAACAATCGGACCAGATAATTTATCAAACATTTCTTGAACTTTGTCTACAAATTCCTTTCGTCTTGTTTTAGGCACAGCTCTAGACAACCACTGAGAGAAGTCTGGAAAATATACTATAAGTGGTTGATTGGATGCCAAAACCTACAAAGGCAGGAAATCAATTGATTAACTATAGCGGACAATATACTTATCACCACATCAGTAGATACAAATACAGTCAGAAACAGAGGCAGACTTGACCAAAGTTATCACAACACACCAGTGAAAATTAAGGCTACTGGCAAAACGGAGTATAGCTTCTTGTTGTATACATATATTTATTATATATACACACAAAAATCCAATCCAACTAATTGACAGAGATACTGTTGGAGAGATCTTCTAAGACATGAAAATATATAACTTACACATATACATATATAGCTAGAAGTTTCAGCCTGAAACTAAGACATGAGTAAAGCTATCATGCAAAGTCAATATACTTCCAAATGTACCTCATTTAACGCCTCCATAGCAATGTAGCCATCTACTGCTTGCATATCCATGTCGAGTTTGATCTCTTTAGCTGCGTAGAGAAAAATACATTACTTAATTACATTCAAAATGATGTCGGCCACTTAATACATAGTGAGTGATCCTCTAGATTCATATATCAGCCAATATGAATATTGTGAAGCAATTATACCATCTACCCAGTGGATAGGTAACGTTTGGGGCTGCTCTGCTGGCTTTTCCTCACTTCCCTCTGATGTTTTATTGTCGCCAGAATCAAATATGACCGCAACACGGTTCCCACTCACTTCATATACCTCTCCACGTTGTCCCCTCGACAAGGGCCTGCAAGAATATAAACTCTGGTTAAAGACAAAACATATGGCGTTTTTAAACATGTCGAATTTTCTTAGAACTCTTCGAGTTCAATATATGTTGCAAAGAGTGCACATTTTGCAGGCAGGTCAAATTACAAAAACCACAGATGGCATACTGCCAAAAATATCCATTCACCAATAGACAGAGATAATGGAGACTGGGAGACTTGTGAATGGCATCTGAGAAGAATCATTTCTAGAGAAACTATGACAATGTCAATTATCATAACAGAAGTTTGCGTTACTTCCAATGCTAAATGTGAATTATTCAAACTCAAAGCCCCAATGATTCTGAAGGGCAAATCCAACTCACTTGGAACAATCATAAAACGTTTGGTTGTTAACAAGAAAATAACTATCACCAATACTAGACAGACCAGGCAGGCAGCCATTGACTTAAATATTGTCAGACCAATGTATCATGAAAGATACTTATGCGCCTGACACTACAAGATGATAGCCCATAGTCCCCAAACCTTTTTCATAAAGCAAAAATTTCATTACCAGTTGTCAACTTGTTCACAAGCTTAAACCACTCGACAGGTAAAATGACAAAGCATATAATCATAAAGAAACAGACGAAATCCACAAAAGGAAAGCATAAAAAATCTACGAAAGCCAGACAGACTATTGATGTAACGAAATTATGACTAGACATGTGGTACATCTCTGATCAGCTGTCAGAAATTTAAGAAATTCAAAATTTGAAGTACACTCAAATATGAAAAGGAAGACAAATCCTGCATCAACTTCACTATCTACAGACCCAATGGTGTTTCCAACCAAGAGCAAGAAATACATCAGAAAAAAACTAGAAATTACAAGATATTTATCTTTATTTACACTAGATGACTTACCAACCCACCTGCCAGGAATAACGGTAAAAGCACTTTTCTGACCATCAGATGTAGAAATCTTCCCCAATACGACCCTGTGATCCATTTACAAGCCAGCAGAAAATAAGGATGCAATCATAATTACTAGCTTTGGTTACTAGAAGATGTTTCTAGCATAGGTAAACGGACATCAACCAACTCCAAACCACTGGTTAGAAGATCCAGATTTACAGAGTGAAGGCTTTGATGCCTTATATACAAAACTTTAAGAACTTGCTAGAAGGCTTACATGACTTATAGACTACAAACTCGATATGTATTTAAGACAACTTAAGTAGTTCAGAGGAATTAAACTGAAAAACCTTCTTATCCAATAAAATATAGATTAAATTACATGGACATGGGAGAAAGAATATCAATACAAGAAACAGAGATGCACGAATTTTGCAGAACGGCGCGATCGAGCATAAACATGGGAAATTATAAGTAGCTACAAGTCACTTTCCACTATATAAGTTAACTGACAAACACACAAAGTGAGAACAGAGCCGATCACTGCCCAGTCCCAGCCTCCTAGGGGTGAGTGAGTTAAGAATTTCAAAGATGTACAATACAGGATAGTTATGAAGCACGTAAAATATCAAAATGCTGCAACTATGAAGCTAACCAACAACTTGCCTGAACTTCAATGAAAACACAATCAATGATTCAAAACAAGAAACAAAAACAGCAAGGTTACTAATAGCTGTAAGAAGTCTACAGATCACCAGAGAAACAATTTTTCATGAAATAACATGCTAGGGTGGGGCGTAAGCCCTAAAAGAAACCATACTACAAAGGGATTTTATGAAAATGAAGACATATTAAACATCGTTTCTCCAAAGTTATGCAAAATCTAAACATCTATTTTTCTGCCATATCAATTGACATAACAAGTATTAGATAAAATATTTCAATCAACAGCAGTCCAGTAGATCTATATCCACGAAAAAAATTGAAATATTTAAGTACAAGTAAAGAGAAATAGATTCCCACAGAGGTGAATCAGTATATTACCTACGCTTTGCTTCGTCCTTCTTAGCCGACCCAACATACCTAACTTGATCTCCTGCAAACATGTGGACAGGTTAAAATTTTCAGAAATGAAAGAGGTAAAGTCAAAGGCCAATGAGAGAAAGACAACACAAAGAAAACATAATTAGATACAAATTAACGTTACTAAAACACGCCAGAACATCTAGGGCTTCTACAACGATGAAGGTACATCATAAAGCCTTGACAGTGATAATCCAACCAAGTAAACAAACATCCTCTGATGCAAATGAGGAAGGTGAACGTGCTTAGAGTCAGAGTTAGCTACCTTTCTTAAGAGGCCGCTTGGCTTTATCACTATGATCAACAGCTATAGCTTTTGGCACCTCAGAAGAGCCGAGTAGTTGTCCAGACATTCTCTGCCAAATGTAGAGAAGTTTAACAAATTTACAGCATTTCTAAGCTCTGTCGTTCAGCAACAAAAGAGTAATGGGCATCGTGTAGAATACTTTCTAAAACATGTGTAGCTACAGTCATTAAAAAAGCTCAAACAAATAAATAATTGGAAAAGTTTTGAGTTTCACATAAACAGATCATACCTTCTCGATGTCCTCTATGTCAGCTCCAAGTTTCTTGAGGACTTCCTTAGAAATCTCAAGATATCTTTCTTCATCGTCAGTTCCATCTACTTTCGCCTCACTGCTGCTCGCCTCGTCATTGTTTGCATCCGTATCTTCATCAGCTTCTGACTCTGCAGTGTCATCATCTGATTCTGCAGTTTCCTCATCTGATTCAGACTCTTCATTGTAGTCATCAGCAAAATCCTGTTCAGAGTCGAAAACATCACGCTAACATTCATAAACGGTTCCAAGTCATAGCAAAATAAACATCAGAAACTCACGTAAGGAGCAAGAACGCTGCTGTCAAGAATCAACAGGGGAACTTGTGAATCTCTAGCAAGTGCTCGTACCAACCTCTCACGGTACAACTCAGAGCCTGTACAGACAAAATCATTATCCATACTTTGATATATCACAAACAACAAGACATCAAACACTGCTCGAACCTGGAACACTCTGGAGCAATATTCTCCTGCTTGAAGAATCCAAACGAGCACCATACGTGGACGCCACATTCCTTTGTTTAATATGTGAGCTAACACACTCTACTAGAGTGTCCTTTGTATGCTCGCTGGTGAACAGATAATAATTAGCAAAAAAAAAATGATAAAGACAAGGAGAAAAAAGACACTATAACAACAGATTGGTTATTACTGGAGGTAGTAAGGAAAGGACTCAAAGGAGAGCTGTATAGTTTCCCAAGGTTGAATCCTCCGCAAGAACTCATTCTTCAACCTCTCTCGTTTATTAAGGAAAGGTGACTCTTTTTTACTCTCACTTGCAAGCTTCTCATTGTTGAGCCAATCTATCTGGTCCTGCTTCCCAAGCTGAGCGTGAGAATCAAAACGATCAGCTCCTCCAAGAACGCTCTTCTCTTTCCCAATCTTTTCTTTACTCAGGTTCGCATTCCTTCCATCGCCTTCAGAGCTAAACCGACGCAACTGGCTATTATTCCAGGAGAGACTCAAAGAGTTTCTTGTCAGATTAGTTGTTAGTATGTTTGCTAAACGGTAAGATGGTGAACTAGTGACGTCACGAGCCGGTGGCTTAGCTAAGCATTTGTCTTGCTTTAATACAAAACAACCTCCTAGTCTCTGGTGGTTCCTTCTTAGTATTCTTGAATACATCGCAATCTACTTTTTTCCTCAGAACTTCCAAATATCACTGCAAACCAAAAGAGAGAGTCTTTCATTTAATTGAATACAAAAGGAACATAAAGAACAGTTTTTTCGAAAGTCCCAAATCTCAAAAGTGTTTACGAAAAAAACTAACTCGGTTAAGGAAGGCACAAACAAGTGTTTCCTCATGTGTTCGTACCTGTTTTGAAATAATAGATATTGACAAAAATCGATTTATGTTCATTCCATCTTTAATAGATTGTAATCAGAGGCTTGGAGGTAGCGGATGTGCGGCGATAATTGGAGAGAACCAGAGACGAAATCGCTAGAGAGAGAGAGAGACCGAACTTGTTAGGTTCCGGAACTGAGAGTTTCCGACCGTGTGTTAAATAATATTCCTTTTGATGACATTTTTTTGGTTTCATTTTCCTATGGGCTTGAGGAAATAGGCTCATTTAAGACCTAACTGGACTCAGTGCTCATTGATCAAAACTCCTTTATGTACAATTCCTTAACCTATTTCTAATTCCTTCAAAAACAAATTATTAATCCTTTCTTAAGGGCTCATAAACATATTTTTAAGGGTTCAGAAACTGGTTCTGAAGTGTTCATCGACTTGTTTTGAATGGCTCATAAACATGTTCTCAAAGACTCATGTTTTGAACCCACGTCGGCGTAGCTGCAACTCATAGCCACTTTGAAACAAACGATAACTTCTTTGACAACTCACTTTGCTTGATATGCTTAGCCTCTTTCAACCACAATCACTATCGATCGGATTACACAAAAAAAAAAAAAAATTAGCTTTATTGATTATTCTTAAACATGTTTAGAAAGGCTTGAAAAACATTTTATGAAAAAAAATCCGAAAAATGTTCAAGAACTCTTAAAAAATAACCGTTTTGAAATATTCTAAAATAGATTTTAAATACTGTTCGAAGGGCTGGAAAGATTTTCTAATGGGCTCTGAACATGTTTTGAAGAGTTCAAAATTTCTTTTTGAAGAGTTTCTAATTTCTTTTCGAAAGGGTTCACACATGTTTAAAGACGTGTTTTGAAAGGCTTTGAAACATGTTCTAAAGGGCTAATCAACATTTTTTGAAGGGCTCTGAAACATGTTAACAAGCGATAACTTTTCTGATAGCTCACATTCGTCGCTTGATAAGCTTAACCTGTCTCAACCACAACCACCCTGTTTTAGGTTTATTAATTATTATTTTACATGTTCAGAAAGGCTCAAAAAAAATTATGAAAGACTCAGAAAAATGTTCAAGAACTCATGAAAATAACCGTTTTTGAACTATTCTGAAACGGATTTTTTAAACATGTTATGAAGGATTTCGAAACATTTTCTGAAGGGCTCTGAAACATGTTCTGAAGAGTTCAAATCTTTATGAAGAGTTCATAAATTCTTTCTAAGGGTTCATACATGTTCAGAAACGCGTTATGAAGGGTTCAGAAAAATGTTCTAAATGGCTCTGAAACATGTTCTAAAGGGCTCATAAACATTTTTTCATATTGTTGTTTCTATAATTATCTTAATGAAGTTCTAGTGTTTTCATTAATTATTAATGATATTTTATATAATATAAGATTTGACTAAAGATGTTTTGTAGAGTCTTAGTTGAGAATGTATATTAATGAGAGAAAAAGAAGAAGATTTGACTAAAGATTAGGACCATTAAAATGTTTTTGTTTTAATAAAAGAGGTTATATAATATAGCATATGTCTAAATCTTAGATCCATTAAAATATATATATGTTTTAATAAGAGATATTTATTAAGTAGTTTGAAAGAAAATTAATAAAAAATTATTTAAAAAGTTTGATTCAATATTTTAGTTGTCTAGACTCAAATTTAATTATTGAGTTTTTGGAAACATATCTAGTACTATAATGTTGTTTCTATAATATCTTTATGAAGTTAGTATTTTCATTAATTATCAGTGATATTTTATACATTTTTCATAAATCATTTGAGTGTTTTATTCAATTATTTGATTTATCAAATAATTTGAAATAAAATTCATAAAAAATTATTAAGAAGTGAGATTCAATGATTTGTACTATTTAGACTTAGATTTAATTATTGAGTTGTTAGGAAACATATCTAATTGCATTGTGTTGTTTCTATATTTATCTTATTGAAGTTCTAGTGTGTGTTTTTAATTATTAATGATACTTTATATAATATAATATTTGACTAAAGATGTTTTGCAGAGTCTTAGTTGAGCATGTATATTAATAACAAAAAAAATTGACTAAAGATTTGGACCGCTAAAATGTTAATGTTTTAATAAAGAGGTTATATAATATAGCATATGACTAAATATAAGATCCATTAAAAATATTAATATGTTAATAAGAGATATTTATAAATAATTTGAAAAAAAAAATTAATTTAAAAAGTTTGATTCAATATTTATATTGTCTAGACTCAAATTTAATTATTGAGTTTTTGGAAATATATCTATTACTATAATGTTGTTTCTATAATATCTTTATGAAGTTTTAGTATTTTCATTAATTATCAGTGATACTTTATACATTTTTATAAACTATTTGAGTGTTTTAGTCAATTATTTGATCTATCAAATAATTTGAAAACAAATTAATAAAAATTAATTAAGAAGCGAGGTTCAATGTTTTATATTATTTAGACTCAGATTTAATTATTGGGTTGTTTGGAAACATATCAAATTGCATAATTTTATTTCTATAATTATCTTAATGAAGTTCTAGTGTTTTCATTAATTATTAGTAATATTTTATACAACAAAGATTTGACTAAAGATTATTTGCTGAGTCTTAGTTGAGCATGTATATTAATGACAAAAAACAAGAAGATTTGACTAAAGATTAGGACTATTAAAATGTTTATGTTTTAATAAAAGAGGTTATATAATATAGCATATGACTAAATCTTAGATCCATTAAAATGTTTATGTTTTACTAAGATACTATATTCTGCCCCGCCCTTAGAAATGACGAGTATATTTTTTGTTTAATTTTTTTTGAAAAATTAAAACTTTTATGTTTAAGTTTTTTTCTGTAATCATATTTGTATTTAATATTAATTTAATTTGACATAATAATCTCTTAAATAAATAAAATACATAGTTGAACATAACATTTATCAATATGTCATGTTCTTATTTTAATAGAATAGATATTTATTAAGTAGTTTGAAAGAAAATTAATAAATATTTATTTAAAAAGTTTGATTCAATATTTTATACTGTAGACTCAAATTTAGTTATTGAATTTTTGGAAACATATCTAGGACTATAATGTTGTTTCTATAATATCTTTATGAATTTTTAGTATTTTCATTAATTATCAATGATGTTTTATATAACATAACATTGACTAAATTTTAGGTATGTTAAAACGTTAATGTTTTAATAACAAAGGTTATATAATATAACATATGACTATATGTCAGGTCCATTATAAAGATATATTTGTTACCTCCTCTTTCTGAGAAAAAATCTTTGTATTCTAAAAACAATGGAGATGAAAAGAATGGTTGTATTTATGGTGATGATGTTGATGTTCGGAAATCTTATAGTTGAGTCGGAAGTTAGAAACACAAGTTTTCAACGATGCTTCAAGATTTGTTTTGATATATGTATCGTTGGTCCAGTACGAGAAAAATTCGGATGTTTCGGTAAATGTACTAGGCAATGTGGAAAAAAAATTGAAATCGATTATGTTAATCTCCGTTCTGTTTCTATTCAAGATTCGAGTAAGTTTTAGCAATAATCATAAATATTTTATTAATTTATATTTATATTCACTGAGCATATATGAATTTTTGCATACATCTATTTATATCTTTGTCGTTTTTGTTGTTGTGTGTAACGAGCAGAAAAAGAGATCGGTGTGAAGAAGGCAAAAGACTGTGTGAATTAATTTTCTGATATGTGTGATAAAAGAGACTGAAGGCAATATTAATTACTCATATTTTGAAAATTTGATAACTTAATAAAGACATGTATTATTCAGTTATTTCAATTTTATAATGAATTCAAATAACATTTGTTGATTGATCAATTTTTCATGTGTTTGAGAAAGCTTTAGGCGCTAAACGTACAGTAACTCAATGTCTAGAACGATTAATCGTACGGTTATGGGCATTATGGAATGGTAGCAAATTTAAGCAAAAAGATATGACAAATTGGTACAATTATTATTATGCATCTGGTATTTTACTTTTGATTGACCAAATGTATCTTTTTATTGATCAACATAGGAAGCAGATGATATAAATACTTTCGCATTGGTGAAAGTCAATAAACATGATCATAATCGTAAAACTTCGGATCCGTGATTTATCTAGAAATAATTATAGTTTTTATGCATGATACTTTTATGACTCACGTTAGTTCTTTATGAAACAAAACCAAAACTTTTTATAGCATAAGCGAGTCAAATTCAAAGAGACTGAAAGTCATAAATATTATAAAACTTATCCATCTTTAGATTTCTGTCGAAGAAAACACAACATCATCTCTTCTCTCCACAATTTTCAGATTCTTTCTCTCATTTTATCTAGATCTCTTTCGCACCCGTCTTCAACTCCTCTCTTTCAACACTATTACTCTTTTACTTGTCCTCATATCTCTGTATTTACGACTTCACTATAATAGCAATTGTGACAATGATAATTAACAGTTGCTCAATGGTAGTTTACTTCTAGTTTGATTTAATGGTCATAACATGAAACAATACAGTACATAGCAGAGACTAACACGGTCAAGACCTTCTCTTCCATCTCAAATTTTCTTTTCTTTAATGTGAACGTTTAATCTCGATTATTATTTATATTAAATATTATGAAATGATATTTTATTTAATATAGTTTTATGATTATTTTAAATCTTGATCAATAATGTTAGATAATAAAAGTTTATTTTATATATATTAGAAATAATGATAAATATTTTTTTTGACTAAACATTAGAATTATGTGCTTGTGAAGCGCTTCCTAACCCTAAATCCTAAATCTCTTTAAGGATATTTTTCCTTCATTTGGATCTTTGCAGAAACGTTTGTGTCAGTATTAATGTTTTTTATAGAAATTTATCTAGGAAGGCCCATTAAAGGCTCACCAACGACCCATTTATTTATGTCTCTCGAGGATTTATGCGAACAATAAAGCGAAAAATCGAGTCAGTCAGTCTCCGACAAAGTTTTATCAGAGAGCTCAATGGCAGCGACTCAATCTCACTTCTTGATGAACCTCTCTCACGGAATCTCCTCTCAACGGTTCTTTTATCGTTATTACCTTTATGTCCTTTTGTTTTATGCTTTCTTCTGAAGTTTTTCTTCTCTTTTCTTTTTTCCAGCAATCTGAGAGCGGATGGTCGTGTTCCATCTTCTTCGTGGGAGATTACTGGGACGAATCGGTCATGGGCTTTGCCAGTTTCATTAAAAGTCGACAACTTTCGATCCCAACGAGTAAGTGGGATTGGTGATACTGATGGGATTATAATCGTCGATCACGGTTCTCGTCGCCGGGAGTCTAATCTCATGCTTGGTAAGAGACTTCTCTTCTTTGTTGATTGTTAATTTGTCTCATTACATATGTGTCTGAGTTTCAGAGGAGTTTGTGAAGATGTTCAAAGACAACACTGGCTACCCTATTGTGGAGCCTGCTCATATGGTAATGTTTCTCTTTGTTACTACCTCTTCTCCAGTGTTTGCTATCCTCTCTCATGTTCCTTTAGAATGCAGTATGACTTGAGAATTTTCAGTTGCATGTTCTCTTGTTTGAACCACTAGAGTTGCATTCTTATGAATTTGATACTGTCTATTTGTTAGTTTCCTGATTATGTTTTAGACTTTAGTTTAATATGCTTGAATTGGCAACTTGGACATTCTTTTTGGTTCTAATTTCACTTTACACTAGGAATTGGCTGAGCCATCTATAAAAAGTGCGTTCAGTTTGTGTGTACAACAAGGAGCGAAACGTGTAGTTGTTAGCCCATTTTTTCTGTTTCCTGGAAGACATTGGCATCAGGTATGTCCTTGTGTATGTTTCCTAAAAGGGATTTTTTTGGAGGATTGTACACTAATGACCTTGTTTGATTAAAGGACATTCCTGCTTTGACGGCTGATGCTGCAAAGGAGTTCTCTGACATCTCATACCTCATTACCGCACCTCTCGGTCTCCATAATCTCCTCATTGTAAGAAATTAATCTTGTTTTTTTCTTTCCAATCTTTTTGCTACTTCAAACGTGTGAGCACCTTTATGCATCAGTGAATGCTGCATTTTCCCTCTAAAAGCTGATTTATTTCTCTTTTGGCTACTGAACTTTTAGTAATCTGCTTATGTTTCTTTCTGCAGGACGTTGTGAACGACAGAATCCAACATTGTCTGAGTCATGTTGAAGGTGATGCAGACGAATGTCTCGTTTGTGCTGGAACAAACAAGTGCAAGCTCTACAATAGTTCTTAGGCTCAAATGTAAGAACGTTTTTGTATATCTGCTGGTTTTCTCTAACCTTTCGGATAAAGAAAACAAACGTAAAGATGCATGTTATATTTGTTCATACACATCAGTTATTATTACACGTTCTGGTTTCAAACCAATTGAAAAGACAACGATGATAATAAGAGTTATCTGTTAAATGTAATCTCTCTATTTACTATCAGAAAATTAAGAAAGCGAGATCTGGTGTTTTGCATATCAGCTACAATTCATGGTTATATAAAAAATAAGGTTCTCTCTATGCAAGATTTTCTGGCCTCTTTATTTAAACTAGATCTTTTGTCCGCGCTACGCGCGGATAATGTAATAATAATGTTGAGCTGTCAGAACGGCTAAGAAAGCACTATCATACAAAACTTATAGCTTTTTTCGGCCGCTATTACTATCCATATTTCTTGTAGTGTTAGCAAGAATAATACATGTTAATGCAACTTTTTGATTCACCTTTATATATGTTTAGGTTAATGGCTATTATAAACATACTTGTTTTTCTAGATCTTTCATGTTTTGTAATTGTCTGAAATTTATTGCTTGGTCATTCTATAAATAAAAATGTACCAAAATCGACATACGGAAGGCTCTATTGGAAACATTTATTGTATTGTAAATACTGTGGTTGATTACATGATTTAAATGAAATATGGACTAATGTTATAAGTCTTACAAAACATGGTAAAATTCTATGATTATTGTATATTTGTATTTTGAATCATTTGCATTCATTTTCAATTATTTGTAACATTTTTTGTAATTTAATGTATTATTTTAGTTTTTTAAACGTTATGTATTTTGTATTACTATTTTCCTTAGTTTTAGGTTATACAGCTTTATTATTTAAAACACAACTTAATGAAGAATAGGTTTTGTTAAACCGAGTAAAAATATGTTTAAAAAATTTATATGCTTATTTAAATTATAATATATCAAAGTAAAATTAACTATAATATATCTTTTTCTTGTAAATATGTTTTATCTTAATGTTTTGTTTGTTAGTCAAGAATTGAAAAACATAGAGGAATTGTAAATTTTTAATTTTATGCATACAATTGTCATAGAAGTTATCTCATGACAGAAAAATAACAGTAAACTTGTAAATGTAAATTTCTTTCGGAAGAGATCATATTTTTAAAACATGATCCAACAATAAGTATTGAAAAGTACCCTAGAATAACCATAAAAGTTTTTGTCACAAAGATAGCCTTCAAGGAAGAAAATGACCAAAATATTTTATTAAAGAGATAAATATACACTTATATCCCTAGAGTTAACTATTATAGTCTTAGGGTTTAGAATTAAAGGGTGAGGTTTTGAGGTTAGAGTTCCAAATTTCAAAAAAAAAAATTAAATTAAATTTTTCAAAACAAAAAAGACTTTTTGATCATTTTAAGGCTATTTTGTGATAAAACTTAAAAAAGACTATTTAAAAGAATTGACCATAAGTATTTGCCTATATTAAAATTCTGAATTGAGTTGAAAGTCATCTGTTTCAAACATTATCTAAGAAAAAAACATCTAATAAAGATTATCCATGTCCATAATCGTTGCTAGCAAACATCATGTTACCCTTTCCTCTTCCTCCCCAAGCTATTCAACATCCTTGTAATATTTATTGAACACATATACAGGTAAAAAGAGTATGTGAGTTAAATTACATTACATGTCATATTTCTCTATTCTTATAGTTAAATGTATTTGCTGACAAAACAAAAAGTTAAATGGATTTTGTAACTAATCATTTATTATACGGACTATGGTCGACCTTAACATGTTTATTGTCAAATAAGTGGATCCTTCTGAACTGCAATAATTCTTTCCCATCTCAAAAATTTGCAATCACAACAAAATATGGAAATATATAGGAACTGCAAACTGCAACCTGTCAAACATTCAAAAAATCTAAGAGTTACAGTAGGACAATCCATTACCTTCTTAAAGGGAGTCAAACCGAGAAATTGCAAGGAGGGTGGGCGAAGATATTGATTCCTCCACTGTATTACTGGCTACCTTTGAAGTCATACTATGCTTCACGTTTCACACTTCACAAAAAACAAAACACTTCAAAATTAAGCACCTATCCTGGAAGAATAAATCCAAACGCAATAGTTTGTGGTGTAACCTTACTGAAAGAAGAATTGTATCCCATAATATCCCATAATACCTAATGCATCTCCCTTCTAATTAATTAATATTTTAAATAATTAATTAATCCTAATTACGCACTAAATAAATATCACTAAATAGATTTTCAAAATTCCAATATATTATTTGAAAACCCTAATATATTCAGAATATTTTATCCTAAGTAACCGAAAATATCTGAAAAAATAAAACCAATTTAAGCTCAAAAAATTATCGGATAATAGTTGATTTTTAACCTTGTCACTCTAACCAAACCAATAACTGAAATAATTTAATAAAATATGAATCCAATTTCATAAATACCTAAACATATTTTCTGTATATATAAACAAAACAAAAAAAAAAATATTCCTGAATGCCCATGATTACCATGGACATATAATTTTCAGGATTTTTATTTAAAAGGAAATATATCTGTAACTGAAATACAATTCTTATCATCTTCCCATTGTAACAAATTTTGTGTTATTATTAATACGACTAACGCACTAAACTGGGAAGTGTTGTTTAATCTATTTGTCCTTCTTTGATGTAGAGTTCGTCTAATGTTGTTAAGGTCCTGACTTCAATTTTCTAAATGCATCTACCTTTTCGTATTTTTATTTTTTTTCTTAATTGACCACACAAAAGTGTTTGTTTAATCAGTTTCTAACTTCTCTAACAGATAAGTTAAAAAAAATTCTCAGGCAGATTAGTTCACTACCGTGAACACCAATTTTTTCATTTCTTTAAAAATAAGTACAACTGTAACAGAAGTTTACAGACCTTAATACAATGATAAATATAATGTCTCCTACAAAAGAGAAAGATAAAAAAAACGATTACAGACTGACTAATCCTCTCATATGTGTTTAGTCAGCTTCTCTCTAATAGATGAATGTTAAATTATCTTTAAAATCCTCTCTGCTACTGTAAAAAAAGCCTCCAAAGACCAAGATAGATCTCTCAACAAATATTTTGGGAAATTAAGTTATGAAGGAGCCGACCACTTCCCTATTAAAACAAATAAAAGCACTTTGAGATTCAAGCTCGTGAGAAGACGATGTTACCATAAGATTTTGGTTCTAGTCACCTGAATAATTATATTTTGGAAGGATGTCTTTCAGTTAAGCAAGAGCACCAGACATGCTTAATAACTTGAAAAGTCTCATGCAAACTGAATTTAAAGAGCAAGAGCGCTTCTAATCCACAGAGAGTGTTTCTCAGGTTAAACAAAAGAGACTTAATCATGTAATTGTCAACATGGACAGGAACTTTACACTCTTTATCATTAGCCAAGAAAGAGTGAGAAACCTGATCAAGGTCATCATGAAACCATACATTATAACCAGTGAAACTACAGGGCATTGCAAGTTGTTCTCCGCGAATGGGCTTGCTTGAGTGTCTCTATATACAACTCTGTTACGGCATGCAGGGATTCACTTCACTTTTGTTCCCCTGAATCATATCCTGATACAGAACATAAAACCTAAACTTGTTTGGAGCCGATCAAAACTGTCTCGCCTATGTTAATGATATCCATATTTACCTCCTAGGCATGCACAATTGCTTTTGTATTTATAAGTCGGACAGAAAGTTATTAATGCCTCATGCATTCCTTGGAAGAATTTTCCAACCTTCATCTCTTGTATAAGTTTGTCCCTTTCTCTGAGCCAGTCAAAGGAAGCTGAGAAATGAAGTCTTTCCATCATAGGTTATACTAAACAGCCTATAATTAAAATCTCTGAAAAATGTGATCATGACTTCTGCTGCTAAATCAGCCTTGACTTCTTCAGTGTCCATGTTTGGACTCTGGGAAACCGAGAAACATGTTAACACCAACATTAAAGGTGCCATAAACATAAACTCGTGACTGGCACAGTGAAGCAATGGATATGGTGATATGATAGGAGCATACAGTGGTATTCTTTAGTGTATAAGCGGCTGTTGAGACACCTGCTGCAATAGAGAGGGCCCATGGCAAACCAAAAGAGTAAAGAAGCAAAAATAAATATGCAGAAAAGCCAAGTGAGTAAGATATAAACAGAAATCAGTACATAAAGCTTGCCTTCCCTGTCCAAAGGGCTTTGTAGTTTAAGAATAATATGGTTACAGCTTACTACTTGGAAACATGGAACAGCCCATGAACCACCACTCATTCTCTGAAACACTCTCATCTTCCTCCACTCAATGATTCCATCCTTCTGAGCTAGGCTTAGCTTTTAGAAAAATTAAAAGGGCACAAAATCTGATGCAGATGATAGACAAATTTTAATCCTTTTCAGGACCAGTATTTATTCAAACTTAAGAGGCTAAAGTATTTATTCTACGTTCAATACATTCGAAGACTTCGTAAGTTATTTATATATAAATATACCATTTGAATACTGATATTCAATTAGCTTTGCCTCCTCTTCCATCTCTATTAGCTTTGCCTCCTCTTCCATCTCTCATCTGGGGAGGATACATAAAGAAACCAAAAAATAAAACAATCTTTAGAGAAAAAAGCAAGATCTCAACTGGTTTTGACCCAAAGTGGCTGTAATAATATAAAAGATTAGGAGAATAATCGGTCAATGAATAAGTAACAATGCAGTGATATATGTAGTTGGTTCATCCCGTAAGAGATACATAAACCTCTGAAACAAACATTAAAAGAATAATCGACAATCCTTACTGTTGCTATGAAAGTTTGTAGTAAGATCTCTTTGCATCCGATGGATTACATCTTTAGAGACGCTGAAATCCAAAATGCACAGAGATGAAGAGATATAATAGAAGAAAAATCTAAATCTGAAGGGCTATGTTAGGATCGAGAGATGAACCCGAGAAGAGCATCTGTAATAAATGACCGTCGAAGAAACAAAGCCCAAGACAACTGTCTCGTCGCCGGCGGCGCCATCTCTCTTGCTTTGTTGCTTCAAACTCTCATCGCTCAAGATTTGTTTAATTGTCTCAGTATTTTTGAGTACTCAATTAAATAGATATGTGAGCATAACCAAAGAGGAAGACAAACAATCAGCAATCATTTGTTTAGTTTGTCGATTTGTATCAAAGAGAATGGAGGATGTGAAACGACGAATTCATCCGGCATAAGTAATTAGGTTAATTTGACATGGCAAATATCTTAAAGCTGATTGGCCTGAATTTATAAGCTGACGTGGACACCCTAAAAACTCTAGCTGAAACCCTTTTATATATTGGGATTGGTTTTCATGATTTGTACTTGTTTTATTCTGGGTAAGTTTCTTAATTTATTCTGAGTAAGTTAATTAAATCTTAAACTTTCTGAGTAAGCTTCTTAAATTATTCTGAGTATCTGCAGCTTCTTAGAGACTCCAGTTTTCTTACTGTAGCATTTGCAATTAAAGGTGAGAAGGAAAATGAAATGTATGGTTGTAGGAGACAGGAAGACTTTTGAAAGTCTCCCACCAAAGTGATGGACGAATATGTGGATGTGGTGGTTCATGGGCCATCACAAAAGAAACATTTCAAGAAGTGGTTTGGTAGCTGTACCAGAGCATTATGTTCACATGGTGCTAAGAGTTGAAAATCAGAAAGGGACAAATAGTGTTATAACTGAGTTGAAATGGAATCTTGTGCCATAATAGTTCATTGTTCAAAGTTGTAAATCAAGAAACGAGCAAATGGCAGAAGCTATTGTTTCTGTGACAGTGCAGAAGCTAGGGGAGTTTCTCCTTGAAGAACCGTTGTTTTTGTTTGGTATAGGTGACCAGGTGAAGCAGCTGCAAGACGAACTCAAGCGTTTGAGGTGCTTCTTGAAAGATGCAGATGAGAAGCAGAGTAAAAGCGAGAGAGTAAGGAATTGGGTTGCACAGATTAGAGAAGCTGCTTATGATGCAGAGGATGTCCTAGAAGCATTTTTCCTCAGGGCAGAATCAAAGAAAGGAAAAGGGATCAAAAAGGTGTTTAGGAGGGTTGCTTGCATCTTGAGTGAGGCGGTTTCACTTCGTAGTGTTGGCTCAGAGATTAGAGAGATCACTTCCAGGCTTTCCAAGATAGCAGCAAGCATGCGAGACTACGGTATAAAAGAAGCTAGTGACGGAGAAAGTTTGAGCTTGTTTAATCGTTTAAGAGAACAGAGGCAGTCCTTTCCATACGCTGTTGAGCACAATCTAGTTGGGTTGGAGCAGAGTCTTGACAGGTTAGTGAATGATTTAGTTTCCGGTGGTGATAAACTAAGGGTCATATCCATCTGCGGAATGGGTGGTTTGGGGAAAACAACTCTAGCCAAACAGGTCTTCCATCACTGTAGAGCGAGGCGTCACTTCGATAGGTTTGCATGGGTATACGTTTCTCAAGAGTTTAGACGGAGGCATGTTTGGCAAGAGATCCTTTTGAACCTCAGCTACAAAGATGAGAACCACAGGATACTTAGCTTCAGAGATGAACAGTTGGAGAGGAGTTGTATCGGTTCTTGAAAAGGAATAAATGTCTCATTGTGCTTGATGATATATGGGCCACTGATGCTTGGGATGGTCTGAAACACGTCTTTCCACATGAAACAGGTAACTTACTAATGGTCAAATGCGACTCAATGTTCTATTATCCTTTCATTTCACTGTATCATAAGTAAAATTCTTTTGTCACAACGCTGCAGGAAGCAACATAATACTCACCACAAGGAACAAGGAGGTTGCTTTGTATGCTGATCCGAGAGGTGTACTCCATGAGCCGAGATTGCTAACACATGAAGAGAGTTGGGAGCTGTTGGAGAAAATTTCGTTATCAGGACAAGATAGTTTAGGTAATAAAATATAAGTCTACGTTAGCATTCGACTTTACCATGTTTTACAATATTCAGACTTGTGTTTACCATTGTTTTAGAGCCAGTGTTGGTGAAGAAACTGGAGGAGATTGGGAGGCAGATGGCCATAAGGTGTGGAGGTTTACCTCTAGCTATAACAGTTCTAGGAGGACTTTTGGCGATGAAAAACACATTGAACCAATGGCAAAGAGTGCAAGAAAACATCAAATCATATGTTTCAAATGGAGGTAGTTGCAATGGAAGTAAGAGTATGATGGTTGCAGATGTTTTGTCCTTGAGTTATGAGGATTTGCCTCCCCATTTAAAGCAGTGTTTCCTATACTTTGCTCACTATCCTGAAGATTACGAGGTTCATGTGGGAACACTGGTTAGTTACTGGATCGCAGAGGGAATGGTTATGCCTGTAAAACACACTGAAGCTGGGACGACGGTAGAGGATATGGGGCAAGATTACCTTGAAGAGTTAGTGAAGAGAAGCATTGTGATGGTTGGGAAAAGAGACATTGTAACCTCGGAAGTTATGACATGTCGTATGCATGATCTAATGAGGGAGGTGTGTTTACAGAAAGCAGAACAAGAAAGGTTTGTGCAAGTTGTTGATTCAAGGCAACAAGATGAAGCTGAAGCTTTCCCGTCTCTGTTGACCAACACATCTCGCAGAATCTCTGTACAAATACATGGTAGTGCGGAGGAACACAGGATCGAGAGACTTTCTCAAGTGAAGTGCATAAGATCTCTTGTGTATTTGATGAAAAATCAAGGAAGTCAATGGGCACTTCTTGGTAAGGTCTCCTTCAGAAAGATGAAACTCCTTAGAGTTTTAGATCTTGAGGGAGCGCAAATCAAAGGAGGGAAGTTGCCAGATGACGTAGGAGATCTCATCCATTTGAGAAACTTTAGTTTGAGGTTGACTAATGTGAAGGAACTTACGTCATGTATCGGAAACTTAACGTTGATGATTACTCTAGACTTGTTCGTGAAAGGGAAACTGTATATCCCAGATGTGATATGGAAGCTAAAGCGGCTGAGACATCTGTGCATGCCTTCAGATCTTGATCCAAGAACGAAGCTGGACTTGAGTACTCTAAGAAACCTGCAACAACTATGGGACTTCCCTGTTGGCCAATGCAATCCAAGGGATCTTCTGGCAATGACGAGTCTCAGGAGATTGTCTATCAACCTTTCTTCTCAGAACACAGACTTCGAGGTTGTATCTTCTTTAAGTAGAGTTTTGAAACGTCTCCGTGGCTTGACGATTAACGTTCCCTGCGAACCTATGCCTCCACCAGTTGATATAACACAGCTGGTTTCTGCTTTTGCTAATCTCTCTGAGCTGGAACTGTTCCTTAAACTAGAAAAGCTCCCTGGGGAACAGAGTTTCTCCACTGATCTCGGTGCCTTGCGGTTGTGGCAATGCGGACTAGTGGATGACCCGTTGTTGGTTCTTGAGAAGCTTCCAAACTTGAAGATTCTTCAACTGTTTGAAGGATCTTTTGTTAGTGTTAAACTTCATTGTTCTGCAAATGGTTTCCCTCGCCTGCATTCTTTGACATTGTCACAGCTTGAGAATCTAGAAGAGTGGATTGTAGAAGAGGGTGCCATGATGTGTCTTGTTTCTTTGGAGCTGAAGGGTTGTAAGAAATTGCAGTCGGTTCCTGAAGGAATGAGATTCTTGAAGAAGCTACAGGAAGTGGAGATTGGGAACATGACAAAGGCATTCAAAGACAAGCTGGCGTCCGGTGGTGAAGATTTCTACAAGATTCAACATGTGCCTTGTGTTGTTTTTGAGTATTGTGACCTTTAAACTAGACTCGCCCAATAGTGAAACATGTGCCTTGTGTTGTTTTTGAGTATTGTGACCTTTAAACTAGACTCGCCCAATAGTGAGAATGTGAATTAGTAAAAAGTTAAAATTGACAGTAACTCGTCTTTAAAAATTCCCAATTCGGTGTAAATTCCAGTCAAAATAATTTTAAAAAAAAATATTCAAGATTTATATGTTTTCAATAATAGTAAAATTTATAAAATAAGAATTTAGCACTGAGTTTAATTAATTTTGAAAGTATCATTTTTTGTTGATCAAATGAAAGTATCATTTTAACTAAAACAAAAAAAACAAATTACAATTGAGTTGAAGAGAATACATCTAGTTTTTTTTTCGACGAGAATACATCTAATTCAGCAAACCAAAATCGGAATTAAAAACTTTTTCTAAAAGCAAACCATTAAAACAACGAAACCGGAGTGTCTCAAAAGGGGAATAGTATAACTCCAATTGTGCTTAACTTTGACTGATGTGATCACCAGAAATCCATCGCAAGAAATGAGACAATGAATAGATCGTAAAATGAGTAGCGGTAAACAACGATTTCAAATGAGTAGTGCTTGTTCTTCCCACACAGGTTATGTAATTTCCAGACCAATCAGTTGAGTTTCATTGATGCAAATGATGCAGCCAGATCCAAAGCTGCCTTCACTTGAGAAGCATCCGTTCCCTGAAACCCAAAACACATTCTCAAGAATCAACCTATGTCCATATATTTCTCCGGAGGAACTAGATTATTAGCACATAATCTCTAAACCCTATAATACATACCTGTCCAGATGCGAGACCGCTCTTCCCTTTTCCGCATCTCCCTTTTAGAGGACCCAATGCAGTTGTCAGCCACTCAGTGACATCTAATTGCTTGAACTTGTCAGATTTGTCTGGAACTCCTGCACACACAACCGCCTTGTTGGTTGTTTCATCTGTGCTAAACACCATTATAGACATTCCCTGCAAGATAATTCACAAACAAACCATATAATTCAACTTTATTGACCTTTTTTAATCAATAATTGCTAGAAGTTATGTTTAAAGGAAACGGAGATTTACCTTCTTTTCCATGACTTTCGAAACAGCTTCTCGAACGGCTGCTGCATCAAGACCTACATCAAGCTGAATAATGCAGAATGTCTTCCCATCTGATGCTGCAGACTCTGCTGCCTCGGTGGCTACTTTAACAGATTTCTTCAGGTTTTGCTCAGCTACTTTCTTTTGAGCTTTCCTCACTTCATTCTGCAATGTAAAAAGAAAATAAAAAGAAAAGCAAATTGCAGTTAAATATTTATTCTACAAGAAACTAGGAGGAAATATAACCAAAGCAGATGGCAAAACAAGTTGCTCCGAGAAGAGCTTACCTGCAACAGAGAAATCTTAGCCCTTATATCTGCCTTTTTGGCCGCTGGGATAATTGCTGCGTCTACCCGACTTTTCAAAGCAGCAACTTTCTATGAAGGTGCAAAAATGAAGATATTAAGTTTGACATGAATAGCACGTAATGATTTTAAATTGTGAAGGGGTGAGAGAGAAAAGAGGTAACCTTTTCCAGTGCATTCCCTTCCGCTTTGGATGCATCCTCAACTTCTTTTTCAAGAGAGGACGCCTCATTCAATGCATCAAAGGCACATTCAGTAGTCACAGCTGTCACCCTACGAATACCTTTAGCAATTCCCTCCTCCGACAGTAGAGCAAACGCTTTGGCTTCGCGGGTGTTTGTTATGTGGGTTCCTGCAATTTTCAAAATAATACAATACTCATTACTCTATTCAAAAAAATAATCTTTAGGTCCAAATAGTTATCGCCCATGGAAACCAACCTCCACAAAACTCAGAAGAAAGCGATGACCATTCATCGTTTTCAGGATCAGCCAAGAGGTCCTCGACCTGTCTCCCGATTGACACCACTCTGACAGGATCAGGGTACACCTAAACAGAATAAGAGAGAACGCTTTAACAATGCATATAAACCAAACTAAAAACGCAATGCCCGAGAACTGGTGGACAGCTTACTTCTCCAAACACTGCTCTAAGACCTTTGATTCGCTTGGCTTCAGAAAGCACTGCTTCCTTGGAAAATACATCCAATTCATCCTTGATCTGTTTATTCACTATGGATTCGATCTTTCTCAAATCTTCAGGATCAACCGGCTTGCCTACTCAAAATTATGGAGGCTATTAGACAATTAAAAAAGGACATCCATATCAAAATGAAAATGACTTATTGAAGAATGTACCGTGGGAAAAATCAAATCGCAGTTTTTCAGGAAGAACTATTGACCCCTTCTGATCAATATGATCCCCAAGCACTTCCTGAATTCATGGCACATGAATGTTTTGAGACCAATTAAAAAATACCGTTTAGGTAACTTAAAATATAGAAAAACGATACCTTCAGGGCAAAATTCAACATATGTGTACAAGTATGATTAGGAGCAATGAGTTTACGTCTCTCATAGTCAACCTACACACATAGAAACGGATATGGAAACAGTTAAGGTGGTACCAAATACGAAGAATGAGACAAAGACTGTAGGATGCAGAGCGATACCTTGCAAGTCACTTTATCCCCCACAGATACCTCTCCCGTTTCTTTAGAGAGATAACCAATATGAAGAACAAAACCTCCAAATATTTGGACACTGCATACGTTGAATGTACCAAAGGAGCCTTCAATAAGTCCCGTGTCGAAAATCTATTGCCAGAGCAAAATGTTAGGGCCATAGATTTTATATACATATAAGAAAGTGTATAAAAAGCTGGACCTTATGGATGGTAGTTTGCAGAACCGAAAATAACTATATCATGTTATATGCTAACCCATACGTAAAGTCAAACTATGCTGATATGATAGTGTTACTGTCAGGTCTACATATCCAAGATGAACATAAATGACCACTGCAGTTTCATGCCAGCAGTAAACTAAATTACGTATCAAAATATAATTGATTACCTGACCACCCTGCTCAGCATAGAAACTTGTAGATGCCAATACTATTCCCACGTTTTCGCCAGCAGCTGAACTTTCACGGAAAGCAGAGCCGGTGTAGATCGCCTTTACTTCACTCTCGTGATCCTGTAGAAAAATGAGGTAGGATAATTGCTCAATAAAAGCTTACTTTAAGCAAAGTTCAATTAACACTTTGTGCCCTAACTTCTTTCTTTTTACGTTAACATAATAACAACTCTGGAATAAGTAGGACAAACCTGGAACCAAATGTATTTAGAAGAATCATCAGTTGCTAACACACCAATCTTGTGCAATGTTGATGTAGCATCAGCATCCATTACAATGGCGCCACCAGCTTGCTAAGAAATATTGACATTACAGGGTAAGTTGATAGATAATGTAAATTTAAACTTCATCTATAGTCCCACGGAAGATTGTCACCAAAAACTGTTTAAGAAAGTAAAAACAACAAGTTGAAGCACCTTATTCTGGGCACTTCTCGATCTTTCCCTCGCCTCTTCCATGGCTTTGTTGAAGCCATCAACATCAACCAGCAATCCTCTTTCTTCAGCCATCAACTGAAACCCGGGAATAAAAGTTAAAAAGGATGACACGAAAACTTAAAGAAATAGATACGAATGATCCAAGTACCTGAGTCAAATCTAATGGGAAGCCAAAAGTATCCCATAAAACAAAAGCATCCTGCAAAGAGAAGACAAAGACATATGAAAATACTGCAACATCTTAGCATACATCACAACAAAGGTAGATATGTACCTCTCCACTCAGTTTATTCCCCTGAACTGCCTGTCCTGCTTTCCGAAATTTCTCAATTCCCTGCCGTGAAAATAAATATAATCAATCCAACTGTTCATATACTCACCTATATAACAATGACAATATAAGGACAAACATGTCAAACCAATTCATCTTTCAGAAAATGTCTCCCTATAGATAATGGTGTTAAATTATGTCCGACCAACATAGTTTAAATTGAATGATGGCGAAACTGGAAACAATATATACAAAAAAAGTGGCATTGCTATTGAGCTACGAATTGGTGAACCAGCCTTCACCTTTGCCAAGGTCTTGCAAAAGCTTGCTTCCTCTTCCTTTATTATCTCTGTGATCTTTTTCTCATGTTCCTTCAACTCTGTAAAGGTATCACCCATCACTCGAATAACAGAACTGACAAGCCTGCAGGTGAAAAGCGCAAACTGATTAGTGACAAACACAGACGGAGCTAACATGCCTATATAAACATATGCTGCATTTATGAAGATGCAAGATAAAAATAAACATGTTCCAGCAGCAAAGAAATGATATTGAGGCAACACATGCAACGATAATCAACCGAATTTCCTACCCATTGAAAAATCCTTCCTCGGCTTTTAGGATCTCCTTTCCATAGCGAACTGCTCGACGAAGAATACGTCGCAGAACATACTCACGGCCCTCATTACCTGCAAGAGAGTTTCTGTCAAATGGTATCTGTTAAATTACAAGAAACGTTGGAGCCTCTATAGGAAACCTTTAATAGATTCGGTGAGCAGGAAATTGCATGAACGTGTAGAAGTATAAACGCAAGTAAATGACTGAATACAAAGACGTTTGAATAAATGTTTTGTTGTATATCATTAACGTAAATGAGACAAGAGCACATGGTCATACCCGGACGAGAGCCATCCGCGATAGCAAATGAGAGTGTTCTAATATGATCCGCAACCACTCTATATGCCATGTCAACTCTGTCCACATCTTCCAGACCAACTTTTCCAGAATATGGCCTAGCTCCTGTGGCCTAAAAGTGTGAAAGCAAAACACCTCAACTTAAGATTCACAGCAACTAGGAAAAAAAAGGTACCAATCCGAACTCTTTTTTATTCTACCACTCAGAAAAATACATGAAAAGCAGAAAAATACATAAAAAGCTACACAGCAAACAAGAAATGATCTCCACGTACCCATACTATGACACCTTGATCATTATACCACAAATTCACTAAATCAGAAATATCCAAAACAATTGTCAGAGTGTCACATAAAAGGTGAATAGCTGTAACCTCACATATTTCAGATAGGAAAAGAAAAGACTGTCCTAAAATTACCAAGACCCATAATCCACTTGACAATATAAACTAAAATGATGAGAGTACTAGATAAGAGAAAAGCACCCCTACGAGAAGCTACACAATGGTAACTCGATATATGAACAGAATGTCATAAACCTTCAACAAAAGGTTACACAAATTACCTTCTGGATGTCATCAAAGATAGGCATGAACACATCTGTATCATAGTTGCTCATTTTGTTCTGAAGAACAGAAGTTAACCTCTCGAAACCCATTCCGGTATCGACATGCTTAGCAGGCAGAGGTTTTAGTGAGCTATCACTCTCTCTGTTAAACTATTTTGAAAATATACGTAACAGGCCTCGTTAGAGAAAACAGTTAAGAATATAATAGCAAAGCCAAAGAAGTAAGAACAATGAAAGGAGGGGCGTTAAATGAAGTCTCAATACATGATCTATAAAATCACTGAAAAACAACCGCAATACCTAAACGAAGAGTAGCAAAATGAAACTAAATTACAAATATGGAAAAGAGAGTTTGTACCTGAATAAAGACTAGATTCCATATTTCCAAACATGTTGGATCGTCCATATTAACTAAGGATGCTGCATCACGGTTACCAACACGATCATAATGTATCTCAGTACAAGGTCCACATGGACCTGTGTCTCCCATTTCCCAGAAGTTGTCCTAGAGTTTCACCGAAAGTTAGATGAAATAATGGTAGCAGTAGAAAATCCTTGGTTCTACATTTGGTACAAAGTTTTTCACTGGAAATCATAAAACCGGTTTAGAGTCTGCAAACCACCTAAATAATAGCGTATTTCTACCACAAAATGCATTCAAGCTTAAGCTTGACAGTAGTTATCATTGACAAGTCATAAGACAATATTGCCACTTCAGAATAAACCTTAGGGAAGAGAGAATCACGAAGCAGCAGACATAACTTAACAAAAGTCCCAGATTAAACGTTATTTATGTTCAATACACATGAGATCCATAGAAATTTATTCTAATTTTCTTAAAAGGTCTAATCAGCTAAACTTAACAAACATATATTTTTGCTGTTCATTTAAAGTTCATTTTAACTTAAACAAATCGTTTTAAAGGAGTAGTAAAGCAAACATACTTTGCAACCAAAAGGCAGCACACGTCCAGGTGGAAGAAACTTTAGCCATATATCTCGAGCCTCATTATCAGGTTGAAGGCCAGCTTTCTCATCACCGCCAAAATAGGTAGCATAAATTCTGTCCGTCGGTAGCCCATAAACCTGAGACATAAATTTGATCACTCAAACGACAATAGAGGAACAAAACTGTGACATACTGTTACAAGGACCCCAAATAAAAAGAAAATAAACACTTCACAAAACAAATCACAGGAGAAAGAGAGATAATACTTCACTGTATATCAAGCTTATTTTCTTAAATCACGTAATCAAAGATAGATGCCCTAACGTGCGGGAAGAGACAATGTACTCTTTGAACCTTTAAGAGTATTTCAAAACAAGACACCCAATTGTTCTAATTACCTTAGTTAAAATCTCCCAAGCCCACTCAATGGCTTCCTTCTTGAAATAATCACCAAATGACCAGTTACCGAGCATTTCAAAGAAGGTGTGATGGTAAGTATCTTTCCCCACATCATCAAGATCATTATGCTTTCCACCAGCGCGAATACACTTCTGAGTGTTACACGCCCGGGTTAGCTTGCTGAGCTCCGTGTTTGGGTCTGCTGTCCCCAAAAATATCGGCTTGTACTGGTTCATACCTTAATCAAAACAGAGAACTTTCAACGTCAAGAGCAAATAATAAACAAAACTAAGAAGCAATAACATGAAACTTGAGCTTCGAGAACAATGAATAAACCACTCCACTCAACTCTACAATCACAGCCATAGACATATCAAGAGCAATTTAACAAACGCAGCTAAGAATCAATAACACGACACTTGAGACTATACCGTATACGAATCTCCCAAAGCTTCGAGAACAATGAATAAACCACTCCACTCAATAGAATCTGAATCCCACTAAGCTAACATTTCTAATCTCATGGGAAGAAAAACAATCAAGAATTGGCGATGGGAGTTTGGTACCGGCGTTAGCGAAGAGAAGAGTAGGATCATTGTGGGGAACGACGGGGCTTGACGGCCAGAACTTGTGACCTTTCCCCTTGAAGAAATCGAAATAAGTATCTCTGACTCTCCTCGCTGGCCACTGAATCTCTGATTGTTCGGAACCAGGCATGACTGCGACCGAGGAGAAGCGGAAGTGCGGAAGAAAATGGCGGCGGAGATTGGAAGAGTAAACCCTAGACGGAGGTTTGGCTGAGGATATCAGAAGAAAAACGGCGTTGCCTAATCTCATACCCTTGTCTCATCCTATCTTATGGGAGCCGTTAAAATTATACAGTAACGCCGATTCCTTTTCACTAAGATAGCAATATTATTTTAAGGTCAACCAGTAAAAATATACTCCCTAAGTCCCTCTATTCATAAATATAAGATCTTTTAAGTCTAGCAGATTTATTAACAAAATTACTTTTTATCTAAAATATATCATTAAAATATAAACTAAAAACTATTTAACCAATTAAGAAACAGAATTATTAAATTTGATTGGTTATACAGTTTTTAATAAACTTAAAGTTACCTACTAAAAATATGAAAACATCATATATATTAAAACACATAAACTCTTCAAAATATCTTATATTTAGAAACAGAGAGAGTATTATTTTAAAATACATATGTTTTGATTCTTTTTCGGTAAAATATTTCAAAATTTAAATTAAAAAATAAATTTACTATTAAAATTTTACCTATAAGGTATAAAACTAAAATCATGAAAAATGTTTTTATTATTTATGATTCCACAATTTTGTATCATTAAGCGGTTAATAATTATACATATTTTCGTAGAACATTCAAGAACAACATATTTTTGTGCAAAGTGATTTGATTAACTTTTTCTCAAAAAAGTGATTTAATTAACTTTATCATACTTAACAGAAAGTTCATGAACCATAGCCACGTTCGTTTCATAACTGCCACGTTTAGCAGCAACGACCAAAAATCCAACCTTTTATCACGGCAATACAGACGCCGGTGAGATATCACTGACCTATTTTTCAGCCACGGAGTCAACTATGACAAGCAAAAGGGACACTGAAATTATCAGCGACACAAGCATCTTGTTTTTCATGTCTCCGGCAATCCAATTGCCTCTACTTTATCTTTTGATTATGTTATTTTGTTCTCCGTCGAAGCACAAATTTTTGCTGCTGCCGCGAGACTCCGTCGTATTTATGAAACGAACAAGACCCATTAGTCTAAAGATAACATAGTTATAAGACTCTTTTGTTTTTTGATCAAATCATAGTTAGATGACTTTATTTTAAATTATAAGATATTTAACTCTTTAGTAGATTTTGATCCGCGCTTTAAAAACGTGGAATTGTTATATATAAACCCATTACAACACCCAGAAGCGCAGGCCCACAATATAAGGGAATGTTATATTTTTTTGGTCATAATCAGAAAACTTCAAACACATCACTTGCTTGGATTACAAGAGACCCAAAACTTCATGTTAACCAGGAAACATTAGTATGTTTTTCATCCACAATATCACAGAAGTGAGCACTAAACAGTTGTTAAGACAATAATACCAAACAAAAAACGTATAAACAAACCACAAAACCTACAAACCAAATTTAAATCATACAAAAACAAATAACAACTTGCGCCAAAGGACATATCACTAAAGTTAATAACTAAAGTCATTATTTTTTTATCCTTCCCACTATAAATAGAAGGGTTTGCTATACCATTTGGCTATCTTGCTTTCTTTATATAGTATAGATATATAATATTATATTATAAAATATTTTCTATCATATATCAGTAGTTTTCTAAACAATATTAAATAAAATTAAGCAATGATTGGAATTATGTAGGGTAAATTTTAATTTTACCTTCCTTTTAATACCACAACTAATGTTTAACTTTTTTTGTCATTTTCATAAATATTTTTTTTACTAAAAGACAAAAACTATTATTTTGTAGATCTAAATATAAATAATTATTTAAATAAATAATAAAAAAAAAAGATTTTTTATATTTTTTATTTATACATTTCAAATTCTATTTTTTATAAAAATTAATTAATTTTGATTTTATCAGGTATTGTATGGGCTTCAGAAGACTGGGTGAAGATTTTAAGCTTAGCATAATTGTTTGATAGGTATGTAGATTTTTCAAATTTGTTTGTTATTTAGTTGATACAATTATGGTATAACAAGAAAGAGATAAAATTAACGAATTAGTTTCAATTGTTTAGGTATATGCTTTTGTGGTTTTTCTCTCTTTTAATGGGCGTGGTTACGTTTGTGTCTGAAAAGCAACAGTAACCAATTAAAAATCGTAGAGTTTGAAAATTACAACCTGAATAAATGGGCTTTACCGGGCCTACATATATCCGTTACGGTTTAAAGACCCAATGATACATAAATAAATAAAAAGCTCTCAGAGTAAATATCTCCACACTTGTTCACTTTCTTTTAAGGTTTTCTCCCAAAACTTCTTCTACGATTCCTAAAATTGTGATTTTATCCTTCTGATAATCACTTCCGTTCTTATCGTGAATTGACGCTATCTATTGAGTTTCTTCCTCTTCTTTGCGATTTCATGTTGGGGTTTCAAATCCTCGCCACATCACTAGATCGAGATTTCATTTTTTAGGGTTTGATATACGATTGATTAGGTTTATTCGACTTCTTTCTGATTTTGTTTTATGGTTGCGAATCTGCGTCATATCTCTAGATCATGGATAAGATTAAGTTTATTTTTTAGGGTTTGCGTGATCGTTGGGTTTCTTTCCTCCTCTTTGTGATTTCGTTTTAGGGTTTCAAGTTTCCTTATTTGATTTTTTTTCCTTTTTGTAGTGATCTTGAATCTTACATTGAAGCGCTTGACTCCACATGAAACCGTCTTTGAGGTACGTCTCTTTACCTATAAGAGATTGTATTTGTTCTTTCAGTCTGATGTTTTTGGAACGAAGATGAACATATCTTTGATTTTTTCTTTAGATTTGTGCTATATGAGATATGTATATATCCAGACTTGAAGTCGCTTATATAAAGCGAACATAGTAGATTCTTATATATATATATATATATATATATGTGCTCTCTGTTCACGGGAACCGTAGATCAAGACATAGACTTTTTTTTGTTTTGAGTTGTAAGTTTATTGTTTTAGCTATTTTCATCGTTCAAGTAAGAAAGTCTCTCATTTTACTTGTTCTCTGTTTTTGTTTTCCTGTTTTGCAGTGTATTTGCGTGGAGAAAACCATTGTTGACAGATTCCATCACATCCCTGGCTACTAACGGCTGAAATAATTTTTCCAAACCCAAGATATCAGGTAGAGAAACACTCTTGTGCTCTACCGATTCTTACATTTTGTTTTAGTTTAATCAAAAAACCCTAAAAAGATCATAGGCATACACTAATCTAAGAGTGTTCTGCTAGATTCTTAGTTGGGGAGACATTGTCCCGTCGGTTGGTAGTTTCATGTCTTTGGAGATGATGGAACCTTGAGTACCCACGGCTTTATGACCAACGGCTTAATAATAGTGTCTTAAGGCAAAGACTGTAAACTTGTTGGATGGATTAAACGACCAACGGTTTATAATAAAGAAGTCTATAAGCAAAGGTTACAGATATGTTGGATGGATTAAACGACCAACGGTTTATAATAAAGCCTTTAAGCAACGGTTAACAGATATGTTGGATGGATTAAACGACCAACGGTCAATGAACAAAATGTCTTTAGACAAAAGGCTATGAGATTGTTGGAAGGAAAAAGCGATCAAAGGCTTAAAAAAGTGATCAATGATTGTACCCACGGCTTAGAAATATGTCTTAAGACAAAGACTGGGATATGTACAATACTGTTACCCACGGCTTACAAAAAATAATGTCTTAAGACAAGGAGTGGATCTGTACAATACTACTACCCATGGCTTTATAACAAAAATGACCCACAGCTTACAAAAAAGAATGTCTTTAAGACGTACTGAATTTGTTGGATGGATCAAAACGACCAACAACCTGCAAAAGTCTTTATACAGACAAAGAATAAGGATTTGTTGGATGTATAAAAATACCAACGGCTTACAAATTTTGAAGACACACAAATTTTCTTTAGGCAAGGGCTGTGAACCTGTTTGGATGGATTAAACGTTCAACAGTTTACAAAACGTCTTCTAGACAAAGATTGTACCCACGGCTTAAAAAAAGTCAAAAGACAATGAATGAATTGGTTTTGAACCTGTTATGACCACTGTCTTTGGATAACAAAGGTACCCACGGCTTTATTAAAGGGTCTATAGACAGACAATTACCCACGGCTGCATGAGAAGTCTTTAGACAAAGACTGATAATCTAAAATGGTTTCATTGCTTAACTACCGACGACTTATATCACTGGATAACATTGTGAATCACAGCTTATGAAAGGTCTTTAGACAGAGGCAGTAAACTGATCTGGTTCATTGGCTGTATGAAGAGTCTTTAGATGAACAGTTACCCATGGCTTTATGGAGATTCTTTAGACAGTGTTGTTACCCACAGCTTAATGGAGATTCTTTAGACAATGTTGATATACCAACAGCTTGAGAAATGTCCTTAGACAAAGACTCTAAATCCAAACAGTATTCATTGCTTTACCATGGCACAATGAAGCAAATGATTGTTTGGGGATGGTGTGACATACTTCAGTACTCACGGCTTGAAGAAATGACCAAACGGCTTAAAAAGGTTTCAAACTGAGACAATGATTTTGACAAACAAAAGCTATGGATATGTTGGATTGATAATGGATTTCACTACCCACGACTTAAAACTTGGTGGGTGAAAATAAGAACCACAGCTTAAAAAGTCTTATTGAAAAGACTATGATCTTAAAAAGCTCCAGAAAAAGATTATAGACAAAAACTATGAAATGAAAACGGTTCATTGCTTAAGTACCCACGGCTTTAGGAGTCTTTAGACAAAGACAGTGTCTAGAGTATACTACCAATACCCACAGCCTTATAATTTGTTGGATGGATAAAAACGACCAACAAGTTGCAATAGTCTTTATTCAGACAGAGAATAAGGATTTGTTGGATGGAAAAAAAGACCAACGGCTTACAATATGTTGGGTGGATAAAACGACCAAAAGACTTACAAAAGCGCCTTTAAGGCAACAACTGTGATAATGGACTGAGTCGATCTTTGGCGTTTTGGATGGTAAAAACGACCAATGGCAAACCCACTCTTAAGACATAAACTACGAACCACGGTTCTTGACTTGTTGGATGATAAAAAAACGACCAACAACTCAACAATGTTTAAGTTAGAGACTATGGAGTAGGTTTTGACTTGGTGGATAGAAAAAAAAATGTCAATAAAAGAAGTCTTGTGAAAAAGAGTACTATGAATATATAACACATTTCTTACTTCACCAGTTACGTCTAAAAATTCACAATGAGGCATATTGCGGAGAGTAAAGACTAATTAATTGTGATTTTCTTCAGGACTTGTGTGTGCTTCAGAAGAGTCAGAGCAGATTTCAAGTGTAGCAGATTGTTTGACAGGTATATGCTTTTCAAACTTATTTGTTATTTAGTTAATACAAATCTGAAAATCTCAAGAATGTGACACATACATGAAGTGAAAGGCTATAGTTTCGTTTGTGTAGGGATGTGCTTCATAAACTGTTCATCTACTCACTAATGCCAAGGATTTCCAGGTATTTTCTCTCTTTTAAATTGGTATTATTACGTTATTATAATTTACAAACTAAGTTAAGTGACATATGTAAAGTTAATGAAATTAGAAATGAAGTTCTCAGCTCCATATATAACTAAAAATGTTTTGTTAAGCTGTCTTGACAACACTTCTTCTCTCATTGATCTAGCATCCTTGAGGTTCTAGAAACTGATTTCTAACATGTCCATTAATGAACAGGTAGATTCTTTTTAATATGGAACAGTATACTGTGCGTTTACAGTGTTTGGTAATTTCTATTATCTTTAGTTTGGTGCTTGTATGTAGTTAATGTCTCTTTTCATAAAATAGATATATTTTTGAGTCTCTTGTATATCAATGTAGGTGAGAGACTCCGGCAGATTGTGATAGTAGTTTCTTTGAACTTTTAATGTTTCTGTTTTGTGGCATGCTCCTAACCCACTGTAGTTTGATGCTTGTATGTACTATAATGTCTCTTATTTTATGATGGATTACTTAGGTGAGAGACTAGCATATTTTGTTGTAGTAGGCTTTCTAATTTTGATGAATGTTTCTGTTTTTTTTTTTGTTATGCTCTTAGCCGGCATTATTTGGTGCTCGTATGTGTTATAAGGTCTCTCTTCTATGAAATTAACATATTTTAGAGTTTATTTTTGATCAACATAGATGAGAGTCATGAAAATTGTGATAGTAGTTTCCTTGAATGTTGAATGTGTATGTTTTGTGTTGTACTCCTCTTAATCACTGTTAGTAGTCTTTATGTTGATTACAAAAGTTTTTATAAATTTTAGTTAGATAGGTTCTTTTATGTATTAATAAGGTCTCTTATTTTTTGAAATGGATATATTTTAGTCTATTTTTGATCAACATATGTGAGACTCAAGAAATTTGTGATGGAAGTTTCCTTTAATGTTGAATGTGTATGTTTTGTGTTGTGCTCCTCCTAACCTTCAGTGATCACTTTTAGGAATCTTTATGCTGATTACCAAATTATTTATTAATTTAGAGTTAGATTGGTGCTTGTATGTATTATAGTGTCTCTTATTCTTATGAAATAGATGTATATTGGAGTGTCTTGTAAATCAACATAAGTGAGACACTCCTGCAGATTGTGGTCGTTAGTTATCTTGAATATTTAGTGTGTTATGTTTACTGCTATGATCCTAACCCCTCTGATCAATGTAAACATGTGAAATGACACCTTCACAATTAGGCAGTATATAGAAGTAAGTGTTTTGTCCAAATGGGAAACTACTGTTTTATAACCTAAAAAGGTAAAGTAAAATCTATACTAAACAAAGAATGTTGTTGTAGTGGGCTTTCTAATCTTGATGAATGTTTTTTTTTTGTTATGCCCTTAGCCGGTGTTATTTGGTGCTTGTATGTATTATAAGGTCTCTCTTCTATGAAATGAACTTATTTCAGAGTCTATTGTTGATCAACATAGATGAGAGTCATGAAAAATTTGATAGTAGTTTCTTTGAATGTTGAATGGGTATGTTTTGTGTTGTGCTCCTCCTAATAATTGTTACTAATCTTTATGTTGATTACAAAAATATTTATTAGTTTTAGTTAGATCGGTGCTTTTGTGCATTATAGCGTCTTTTTTATGAAATAGATGTATATTGGAGTATCTTGTAAATCAACATAGGTGAGACACTCCTGCAAACTGTGGTCTAGTTTACACATAAACTTTTTAATAAATTTCAAAATAGTTAATCTTTTAAGTAAAAATATTATAAATATTATCATAATATCATATGTTCATACAAAACAACGAAAAATTATAAAGATTGTTAAATTTTTTAAAAATAAATAAAAGAAAGTACTAGAATATATAAATATCCATCATCGTATATAGATCCAGAATTATCAAAAACATAAAATGAGAACATTACCTACATCAAAATCAAATATAATTAATTTTAATATTAATATATATATATAATCCCTCCACACCCTAACATTCTCAAAAACTAAAACGATTGTACACTTCTTCCTCTTGCAAAATCTTATATAACACACACGCAAAAAATATTCAATTATATAAGTATATACATCACGCGTAAAGCATATTCCGCACGTAGCACGGACCGACCCTAATAAAAATATTAATATAAAAACCAAAGCACAATACATAACTAAAATTTAGTTAAAGTGTGATTAACAACAAAAAAAAACACCACTAAATTAAAACTATTTCTAGATATTTTATTAAAAGTATTTTGGTCATTAGTTATACGTTAGATTTACAAAAAAAAAAAAAAAAACACCACTAAATGTTTTCAGTCTTCACTTTCCTTGCTTATAAGATACTTAAACTTTCCTTGCTTATAAGATGCTTAGAAGTTCCTCAATATACTAAAAACTTAAGCTATTAAATTGTGAGAATTTGTTCGATTAAGTTAAGAGCAAGCTTACCATTTGGAGTGTCAAGACTTTTGCATTCACATTATGGTGTTTGGCCTTCATCCTCCCCAAAACCTGCTTAACACATCAATTCCCTATGTAGTTCCTACTTTCGTGGCAATCTGCAGGGAAATAATTTTTGTAACAGTTTCCTCATCAACAATAATCCTATCAAAACGGGAAAAGAGGAATGGGTGTCCATGACCTTGAAGTCTAGAACAGGGCTTGCTGCCTCAAGTTAATATGTCTCTTTTTCTTCAGAGCTGGTACTGTATGGGTTGCATGGTTTAAATATGAGGCGTTTCATAAAATTTAACTACCTTTTTGGACTGCAAAAAGAGACAGAGATAACTCGTGTATGGCGAATAAACTACTCAAGATAAGAGATGCAACTTTCCCTTGGATAAAGTTGAGTGTGGGTGGTGATTTTACTTCAAAGTTTTTAATTGACAGTTGGTCTCCTTTTCGAAGAATTACATTCTTGAATGCCAACCATTCTTCTAAGTTGGAGATTAATTCAAGGATCAATGACGCTTTCTACCTTTTATTACAATCAATGAATATTGTAAACGCTTGTTGCTTTGTTCTTCTTATGTTTCTTCTTAAGAAAGCTAAAAGAATCAAATACTGTATGTGAGGTGAGAAAAGTTCTCTTTATTTTATTTTATTTTGATCAAAGAGATAAGTTCTCTTTATTAATTCAATAAAACTGAATGAAAACAATGAATGCAACTCTTATTTTATGAGAGTAAGAAGATAACATTGATCGTCCTAATAATATCAAGTTAGAGATGAACACCAATCTCTCAAACTTTGTTGAACATAAAAATAAGAGTTATTCTTGGGTTCACCCCCTAGGGTGGACCTCTAGGTTCACCACCCAATCAAAATTTGCCACATAATAATATATTTTTTTAATTAAAAAGATAAAAAAAAATAAAAAACAGCAAAAACTTAAAAAAAATTACGTTGTTAATACTGTCGGTAAAACCTTAAACAATAAATAATAAACTCTAAACCCTAAACACTAAACCCTAAACACTAAACACTAAACCCTAAATACTAAACCCTAAACCCTTGGGTAAACCCTAAACCCTTGGGTAAATCTTAAACCCTTGGGTAAACCCTAAACCCTTGGATAAATCCTAAACCCTTGGGTAAATCTTAGGGTAAACCCTACATAAATAATAAACTCTAAACCCTAAACATTAAACCCTAAACACTAAACACTAAACACTAAACCCTAAACCCTTGGGTAAATCCTAAACCCTTGGATAAATCCTAAACCCTTGGATAAATCTTAAATCTTAGGGTAAATCCTAAATAGTAGTAATAGGGTTTACTTTAAGGTTTAGAATTTACCCAAAGATTTAGGGTTTACCCAAGGGTTTAGGGTTTAACCAAGGGTTTAGTGTTTAGTGTTTAGGGTTTAGTATTTAGGGTTTAGAGTTTAGAGTCTAGTTTTTATGATTTAGGGTTTTTGAGGGTTTAGGGTTTTGTGTTTTAGATTTAGAGTCTAGTGTTTAGGATTTAGGGTTTTACTGACGGTGTTAGCAACGTTAATTTTTTTTTTTAATTTCTATTATTTTCTATTTTTTAACATTTTTTCTTTTAAAAAATACAATATGACATGTCAAATTTTGATTGGATGGTGAACCTAAAGGTTCACCCTAGGGGGTGAACCCAAGAAAAAGTCTAAAAATAATAACAAGAAGAGAAAAAAAGAAAACAACACTACCTAAAAACCAGCAACAAAAGCATCAAAACCTAGTTGACTAAATTTGATGTAACATTACTACACGCTAGTAGCAAAATCATCAAAACTCAACTGACTCTACTTGATACTACATCGTTAGATGCTACATCAGTAAGAGATTCCTCACTTGGTTGTTTGTCTTGAACAAATGCCCAACAAAAGATAGGCTAACTGGGCGATGGATTTTATATCTGGAACAAAACTGTTTCTAAATGTTACTCCCTCCGTTTCATTTTAATTGTCGTTCTGAATTTATGCACACATATTAATAAAACATATAATTTTGTATATTTTCAAAATAAAAACACAATTATTTATACACCTAACTATATTTCAACCAATAGAAAAATAAAGTAAAGAATCTTTTTAATAAATTTACATTAGAATTATAAAACAACACTTATTTTGAAATAATTTTTTTTCTCTACAACGACAATTAAATCGAAACGGAGGGAGTATATACGAGCGGGATAAAGAATAATACATGTTTTAAGCATGTGTTCATTGTGCAAAAGGTCAATTTTTTCTTTTTGCAATTTATTTTAAGTAATTAAGGTTTTGGTTTATTATAATAAGATATAGATTAAAACCTTAATTTATAATTTTTATAAATAATATAAACTAATTTGGGGAAAAAGTTAAACTCAGCACAGAGCCCAAATTTATTTGAGCCGGACCTGATTAGAAAGAAATCCTTTTTAGAACTTAGCAGAAACCAAACTAACAAAGCAATGGAGCTTGCAGGCAAAATCTATGTGATCTGGTCAAAGAGAAATGATAGATTGCATCGCAACTTCTACTGCTCCCCTGACTATCTCATTCGCCAACTTGATCACTAAATCATAAACTTAATCTCAACTTTTCAACCGTCCATCCACGATTAAGCTCTGCATGATATATATTCTCTCCATTCTTTTATTAAAAATCAACTCCAACCAGTTTTCTTCTTAGGACTGTGCTTTACTACTAATCTGAGTTCAACTAAAGTTTCACTTTTATAGTTTTCAACAATTAGTTGATGTACGTACTAGGCATGTGCAGGTTTGTACTTTTACTTTCATTTTCAATTTTGATATGACAAAAAGGAGAAAACGGTCATTAGAACTTTCAAATTAAACGAAAAAACACTTTCAAATTAAACTTAATTTTTTTTCTAATTTCTATCTTAGCCAAAAAAATCCTTAACTTTTAAAATTAAACGTTTTAGTTCTCATTTTTGTTGACTCAGTCATTTAATAAACTTAAATAGTTAACTGTTAAACTAAAATTGTAAAACTCGACAAGAAATCGAGACTGAGCTTTAGTCACCTAAAACTGACAAGTAATTTAGACTGACACTTTGACTTTATTAAACTGACTAGTGATCAGCCCGTACTACGTACGGGTAAAAAATTTCATTTCAAAATTAGGATATATTAAAACTAATTTTAATTAGGATAGATTAAAGCTATTTTTAATTAGGATATATTAAAATTATTTTTTGGTGTAATTAAAACTACATTTAGGATCATACTTTATGAAACCTGAATATATATACTTAATTAGATCGATATATTATAAGATAATTTATAATTTTAGAATCAATGAGGTAATTAATGAGATCCTTTACATAAATGTTTTGATATACTGCTATTGTTATTGGATCCAGTCAAATGATCCATTTTCTATTTGTTTTAATCAGTTTTTTCACATTTGTTTGAGACTTGTATTAATGTTCTAGTAGTTGTTTGTTTACTTTTTTTTTAGAATCATCACCAAAACATGTAAATAGTCTATTAACTTCCGATACATTTTAAACTTTTGATTAACGTATTTAGCTTTTCCAAAGGAAGCAATAAAAATTATTTGTAAATAACCAGGTTTTTATAGAGTTGAATGTAGTTATTTTTACTTCTTCTGCAAGGAGTGCTCTGATTTCTCTTTTTCATTTGAAGAAATAAACTTTGAAACAACATGATATTCAAATGACCTAATCTACCTGAATCACACTCAAATAATCAAATGATATAGTTTTGAGCAGAATAGAAAAAATGGACATAAATTAAGTAGTCACAAACCTCTATGACTTTTGCTGATACACTGGGAACTGAGGAAAATTGAAGGACTAAGAAAGAAGAGAAAAACAAAATTTAGAGAAGATGAAACAGTTTGATTTTATGCCACATGAGTTGTATATAACGTGAAAGTAGTGGACACATGAGAAAATTTAGGGATCTATAAACTAAAAATGAGTTAAAAAAATATTTTTTTTTTCACCATTGTTTTTTTATTGGCTCCGTTTTTTTTAATCACATTTCATGTTTTCTAATTTGATTGGTCATGGATTAGTAATAAAAGATATGTAGAAAAAACTGTTTAAAATGGTGGAAATAATTTTGAACGTATAATGGATAATCTGAGAAAATATAGAAATTTATTTATTTAAAACTGCAAAATGACATAAAAGGTTTTTAATTTATTTTTATTTTTTTCTAAATGTCATGTATCAAAATCTGATTAGTCAGACGACTTACACTTTAATATATAAGGCATGAGAAAGAATTGTTGCTTATCTTGATCAGAGCTTCCTCTAAAATTGATTTGGGGAAGATAAAATCGAATTGGAGATTAGGTTTTGAGTAAGGAAGATGAATTTGATTTGAGATTTTTTAAAACGGCGTCGTACTGGATATGACTGTTATTCAAGTTTAACATTTGACTATTCTAAAATTTAAATAGCCTAATCAATAAAAATGAGAGTTAAAATTGCTAATGTTTAAAAGTTGAGAAATGTTTTAGTTCAAACATCGGTTGCATTTTTTTTTTTACTTTAATTTGAAAGTTCATAGATTTAGGTTTTGATTGGTAACATTGCGGAATGGTGGAATGGCGTTTCAAACGCGATTCCGCAACTATTTTGCCAATCAACAAAAAATGCATAACGAAGAAAAAAACGCAAAAACGCATGTTTGCGTTTTTGCTGACAAAAATATAAAGAGAGTTTTCATTAAGTGAAAAAGTGAGTTTTAGTAGATTATCAAGAAAAATTTTACAAAATTAACACTCTCATATTATTAAATTATATGTTAATATTATTTTAAAATTTTAATAAATAACAATATTTTTTAAGAGAAATTCCCTTGGATAGCCCCTTTTAGTTTGTTTGTCACAAAAATAGTTTTTAAGGAAGAAAATGACCAAAATATTTTTTTTTAAGCTAAAAAAATCATTTATATGCATTTATACCCCTAGGGTTAACTAATTTGCACTTTAGGGTTTAGAGTTAAGGGGTGGGTTTGGGGTTAGGGTTTCAAATTTCAAAATTTTTTTTTTAAAAAATCAAAATTTCAAAAAAAAAGTCTATTTTGGTCATTTTATTTTTTTAGTGCTATTTTTGTGACAAAAACTTAAAAAAGGCTATTTAAGAGAATTACCCATTTTTTAATGATGATAAATAGTTATGTTGTAAATAAAGTTATAATACAATTGTTTTATAATATTATAAAATATCAATCTATTATTAAAATGTATTGAAATATAAGCTAAATATTTTTAATAAAAATTAAAATATATTTAATAAATTTAATTATTTTTATACTTTTTAATAATTAGTTTAATTATTAATATTTATTTTCTATAATAAAATGAATACCATATAAAATATTTTGATCCATTTAATATATATTTCATCATTCCACAAATTTTAAATTTTTCCACAACTTAATTAATTTTTCCGCAGTTTAACTATTTTTTCAGCGATTCCGCAATTAAGCGATGATTACTAATCGGAACCTTAATGTTTCTTTTCTCGATTCAAAAAAATATTGTTTTTTTTCATGTCCATTCAGAAAAGATTTAAAAAACAGAAAACGTGTTGTGGTTTTTGAAGTCTGAGATATAGTCTCTAACGGAAGGACTGAGCAAAGAATATCTTCCCTCTATTTGAATTTCAAAAGTTTCCGAGAATATCCCAAACACACACACTCTCTCTCTAAACATCGATCCCACCCATCTCTCTTCTTCGTTTACTTCGTTTCACTGCCTTCGCATCGGCGGCGGCGTCTCCACTTCTTCCAACTCCGTCCACCACGCCTTCCTCTACTCTACGCATCTCCGCAAACCACGGTTCGTCTCTACTTCGCTTAAAATCATCGATTCCACCGATTATTCTGATATTTTCGCCAATCAGATTTAGGATCTATACTTCTAGCTTACTCGATTCGCGATTGTATCAAAATCGGAACGCGAAATAGTGTAGAGATCCTTTTGATTGAACTAGACATAGACATAAATCAATCGCTAATACGTTGATTTATACGGCAGATTTAAAGATAATCTTGCTCAAATATGGGTGTTGAGGATTATCATGTGATAGAGCTCGTTGGTGAAGGCTCGTTCGGGAGGGTCTACAAAGGAAGACGAAAGTATACTGGCCAGGTAAATGATCTTGTTCGTTAATCTTGTAGAACTGATTGATTCCAAAGCTTACTTTGATGAATTTTATTGATCAGACGGTGGCGATGAAGTTCATCATGAAACAAGGGAAGAGTGACAAGGATATACATAGTCTAAGACAAGAAATCGAGGTTAGAAACTTCCACGCTTCACATTCACGTGGTGTCTCTTTGATTAAACCATACTTGTTTTTTGTATCGTTTCAGATATTGCGGAAGCTCAAGCATGAGAATATTATTGAAATGCTCGACTCTTTTGAAAACGCAAGAGAGTTCTGTGTTGTCACTGAGTTTGCCCAGGTAATCTTCTCCTCCCTGTGGATTCTTAAAGAATTGTAGTCACACCTATATGAAATAGATTAATCATGATGGAACCCCTTTCATAGGGTGAATTGTTTGAGGTTCTTGAAGATGACAAGTGCCTTCCGGAAGAGCAAGTTCAAGCAATCGCAAAGCAGCTGGTAACGCATTTTGCCAACATGGCTCTTATTTACTACATTTGAGTTGCTTCTTCTGTGATTAATAAGACCAATGTCCAAACTTCTCAAACCCCCAGGTGAAAGCATTGCATTACTTGCATTCGAACCGTATAATCCACCGTGACATGAAGCCACAAAACATTCTTATTGGTCCTGGGTCAGTGGTTAAGGTAACATAACATTTATTTTTCTACTTCCAGGAATTATTCTTGAATTTCTGGTTTCTATGCTTCGCACACACATCATTTTGTTTCTTAAAGATGGAAAATATGATTGGTTTACGATTCTTCTACTCATGTTTTATACAAGTTTCTTCTACTCACGTTCTCAACGTATGTGTACCTCTTGAAAATGATATATGACCGTTGGAACTTTCAGTCTAATGCTTGTTACAGAAAAGTAAGTTTATCATGTAAATTTACATTACAAGAAGAGGAAACCGATAGCCTGAAATCTAATATACTTAGCTAATTACAAGTAGCAACAAAAGTAGTTTTCAACGCAGCTTTGATTATACATTTCAATGCAGCTTGTTATATTCTTCTCTTTTATATCAGTTTCCTTAAACATACTTTTAAGTGTCTACCCTTTGACTTTTCAGCTATGTGATTTTGGTTTCGCTCGAGCTATGTCTGCCAACACTGTGGTTTTGCGATCTATTAAAGGTTAACATATTTTATTTTCTTAGGCTTATCAATGCATGAATAACTCAATAAGTCGTTCCTTGTTAAATTTCCATCATTTAAATCTGATTTCAGGCACTCCGCTGTACATGGCGCCAGAGCTTGTGAGAGAACAGCCATACAATCATACCGCTGACCTGTGGTCTCTTGGTGTTATATTGTAAGTGGAGAAACTCATTTTACTTGTCCCCGTTCCGTTTATATTGTTATGAAAGATATTGCATATATTAATGTGATGCTTTTAATGGCTTTTCTTTTACAGTTTTTCCATTTTTGCTTAATTCTTGTGTAATGTACATAATACCACACTTGGGATGGTTTTAAATAATCTCTTGTGATACATTAGGTATGAATTATATGTTGGTCAACCACCGTTCTACACCAATTCTGTGTACGCTCTCATCCGTCACATTGTTAAGGTATTTAAATCATTGCATATTCTTGTCCGTCTTCTATGCTAAAAGTTTGAGCTAACATTTTAGTGAATCTTTAAGGATCCCGTCAAATATCCTGATGAAATGAGTTATAATTTCAAAAGCTTTTTGAAGGGATTGCTCAACAAGGTGAAGTTTCGATTGTTCCAAGCTTTTTTTACATGAATTGATATTCGTCAGACTTATCTTGGAAAGGGCTAAAATGCTTGTATATTACATTGCAAAAACAGGTGCCCCAAAGTCGATTAACCTGGCCTGCTCTTCTTCAGCACCCCTTCGTTAAAGAATCACTAGAGGAAGCGGAAGCCAGGGTAACAATCTACTGTTGATGACTTACAGTTTGCAGCTTGTGTCTTATGTACAAAGCATTTTGTTGAAATTGTTCTTTTCATTCAATAAAACGATTTGTCAGAAAAATTGTTGAAATAATAGATCACTAAGAAGATTTTGGCACTCGTATTCAGGAAATGCATACAGCAAAAGTTGACCATAAGGCAACTTGGAGACAAGGGAATGGAGGGCAACAGAGAAACGGTTTAACTAACTTCAGTCTGTAGTTAGACTATTTCTTAATTATTTTTCTCCTTTAATAATTTTGTAATGTTAACGTGACACAGAGAAATGTGACTCTGCGACCCCGGTTAAAGACGCCTCTGCTCCTCCAGGAACTCCTGCTGACGTTCAGTCAGATATAAAGAGTGCTGTCGATGTAATTTCTCCATCTCCTGAGGACTTCCTCGGATTCCCAACCCAAGAGGATATCACAAGTGCAGGTAGTGGGAGATTTTGTTTGTAAATCTCTTCTTCTTACTTTTTAATAGGATTTTACATTAGGCTCGGTACATTTAAATATAAACCCAGTTCTCTCTCATGTTTTATAGATAGTTTCAGAAACTCCGCAAACACCATGATATCTGTGAAAGGACTTTAATGTTCTTTCGCAAGTCTAAATTTTTTGCCTTCTTCATAATGGACGCATATACCAACATCATTCATGCCTGTGTTGTTTTTCTCGTTTCAGGTGATGCAACATTAGACAAACTGGAAAATACATCCCGCACTGCTAAAGGTGCAAAAGTTATAGGTGAAGATGATAAAGCAATGGATGTTGTTTTGCTGTCACTGGAAAGATGTTCAAAATCCACTCAACAGTCTAAAAGGTAAAATTTGGTGTATGTGTTGTTCTTTTAACCTACCAGATCATAATAATGGGAATATAAATAGGTATTCTACGTGAAACAAGGTTCCAGCCCGCTGGTCTTATGATCTTTTACTCTCTTCCAGTGAATTGTTGTAATTTTATGATATTCGCATTGTCTTCATGGGTACGCAGGAACAACGATGTTGCTTGCTCTGTTCAGTCCCTCAGGATCATTTCCAATTTGGTTGCAGCTCGTGCCATAGTTTCAGTTGGACTGATTGATAAAATAACATGTGCACTGCTAGATTTTACTGACGCTCTTGTTGGGATGAAATCATCCGAGTTCAACAACATAATATCAAAGGTGAATTCTCTTGAGCAAAACTTCTTCCATGTGTTTAATTAGATCTTCTACTTTATTTGACAGTCATAGATGATTTGTAACGTTTACTTATTTCTTTATCAGAGTCTTTCAGTCACTAAAAACTTGGTAGGACATATTGAAGGCAGTAGCATACATAGTTCCTACATCAGGCACTGGACCAAATTAGTGGAAATCTTCGTACAGGTGACCTTTCTTTTGGTGCCGAGGTTCTTTTGAGATCCAACCAACTCTACTTATTTATTACTTATGTGTATGTAGGTTGTCGGATGGGAAGAAGAGGGAACTGGTAGAATTTTATACGAGGCATGTTCTTGCATCACAACGTTGTTGTCTCGAGTTGCAGAAAACCTTAAGACTTCAACTCCTGATTCTACTTCGCAACAGATTTTGGAGCATGCTAACATGTCCCGCATAGTTGATCATTTGTGTCTTTGTTTGGCTTCTTCTGGGTCGAGTTTAGCTTCTGGCTCTTCACACATGTTAGCAGCAGCCTGTGAAGCTTGTAGAGCAATATGGATTCTCATAGATACTTCAGAAACATTCTTCAAGAATGACAATGCCTATATATTTCCTCTCGATGCCTTGCAGAGCCATCGTCTCTCTCAGCTTGACCAAATGAACAGTGAGTGGGGTCCGTTATCTGAGAAACTTGTCGATACAGTGACAAGAACATATCTCCGATCAAAGCATGTGCAAATTGCTGTCAGTCATTGCCTTCACCAACGAACGGACGCTCCAATGATTGCTGCAATCCAGGTGATTTTGTGATGCTCCTCTCTTTATTGTGGCTATGTAGACTTACAAATTTTGTAGGTTGTTTGTTTTCCCCCTTCTTGAAACTTAACTGGAAACTCCTTCTGTGATGGATCAGCTCTTGTCAAGATGCTGCCTTCACAATGGACTTATGCCTAGCGTGCTTTGTGGTCTTCCCAGTTCATTGCCTGTTACTACCGTAGTCAGTGGCGGAGAGGACGGTACTGTTATTTCAGAAATATTTTCTGTACTGTCTTATGCAACATCCGCGATCAAGGACCAACAAACCGGAGAAACAAATAACATCAAAGGAAGACTAAACAATCTGGTGTTCCATTCATGCCTTCTGTTGGCAACAGTTGCCCAGTGTTTGAATGTAAGTGGGAGAAATTCTGCTCTGTTGATGCTGACAACTTCTCCAAAGAAGCATCTGCATCGTCTTTCTGCCATAGCCAATCATATTGCCTCAGAGGACAAAATCGAAGCCTCCCTTCAGAATCACTCTGCATCAGCTATGCTTGCTCTTGCATCTATCCTCTCTCTTGAAAAAGGATCTTCTGCTGAATCTTCCGTCTCTGAGATGGCAGTGCCTCTGATGCCTCGAGCTACTAAGCTGTGTTATCATCTCAGGCCAATGCCAAGTAATGAAGGTGAAGTCGTATCTCATTCTGCCAAGTCTAATCTTACCAAATGGCATGGACTACTGGATGGATGTATTGGTTTATTAGAATCCAGATTGAAGTGGGGAGGACCTTTAACAGTTCAGCAGCTTATTGCTAGTGGTACACCATTGCTTCTTATGAATCTGTTAGCTGGAAGACTTTCAAATGCTTCCCCAGATGACATCAAGAACACTCCCAATAGGATTGGCTTGTCCCCTATGGGCGTTATATGGGCTGTTTCGTCTATATGCCACTGTCTCTCCGGCGGCACTTTAACTTTCCGTCAAGTTCTTTTGAAGACTGAAAATCTGAAGATGATTTCTTATCTAATGTCTGATGCTCATATCAAGCTAGTAAAGAGCTGGGGAGGTCCTGGGGGAGGAAAAGATGGAGCCAGAGAGACGATAAATGTGATAATTGATCTGCTTGCTTTTCCGTTTATTGCTTTACAAAGTCAACCAGGTCCGTTATCTGCCACTGCTTCTGTGAATAGTGGATTCATTCTCAACATGGGCTCTCCTGGCGTGAGAGTGTGCATCGAAGATAGAGATCTGCTAAAAGCCATAGAAGAGGATATGGACAAATACATAAAGGTCCTCGTGGAGGTTAGTTAATTGGAATCTGTAGCTTTATTTCTCATGATTCATGAGCTGAAGTCACGTAACAGAACATAAGTTTTGACACCTAATAGGCATCAGTTAGTAAATTTTAAAATGGTAACTATGACTAGTAGTTGGGTTTCACTGCTTCGCCCAGTATTATGTTTGGTTCTTAGTGCTGGTAAATCTCTTTGGATTGAACTTTCAGGTTGGAGTGCCCAGTTTAATTCTTCGTTGCTTGGAGCACTTGGACTTGAAAGATTTAGTAAGGCCTGTTGCTTTTCTTGCCAAAATGGTGGGTCGACCACGTCTTGCTGTAGAGCTCGTTAGCAAAGGTCTGTTGGATCCTAACAGAATGAAAAAATTACTCAACAATTCAAGTCCAAGAGAAGTCATACTTGATGTTTTGATGATCATATCTGATCTATCGAGGATGGATAAGGTATGCTTTCCAAATTCATAAAAGAGAAATAAACACACAGTTGCATTCTATTTGCTTAGACATATAAGTACAAACGCTGCTACCTAACTTGTTGGTATTGTCAACCGTGTAGGCTTTCTACAAATACATCGGCGAGGCTTCTGTTTTGCAGCCTTTAAAGGAGTTTCTCACTCATCCGGATCCAAATATACGCGCAAAAGCTTGTAGTGCTCTTGGCAACATGTGCAGACACAATGAGTATTTCTACAGTTCTCTCGTAAGTAACAACACTTTGATCCTTATGTTTCGAGAACAGAGTGTTCCTTTGTTACATTGTGTGTTTATTATTTTCTGTAGGCGGAACATCAAATCATCGGCCTCCTCATTGATCGATGCGCTGATCCTGACAAAAGAACACAGAAATTCGCTTGCTTTGCTGTAAACTCATCACAAACTAACAAACATTTCATATTATATGTTGATGAAATTTTGAAAGATGTCCTTTTCATTTTTATATTTGCAGATTGGGAACGCTGCTTACCATAGTGACAAGCTGTACGAAGAACTAAGACGATCTATAACTCAGCTAGCAAATGTTTTGACATCAGCCGAAGAAGACAAGACAAAAGCAAACGCTGCTGGTGCATTGAGCAACCTTGTCCGAAACTCCAACAAGCTTTGTGAAGATATAGTCTCCAAGGGAGCATTACAGGTTAAGTATCTACACACTTATCAAACCAATCACGAAATTTAAATGCTTTCGTTTCCATCTAAACGTTATTTCATATTAAGCATAGAGATTTCTCAGGCCAAAAGCTAGAAGCCTGATGTTTAATATTGCGTCTTGTCTGGATTTTGTGTTCGTATAGTCTCCTCAGGCAAGAATCTGATGTCTAATTTCGCGTGCTTTGTGGTTTTGTGATGCAGACGTTACTGAAGTTGGTGGCGGATTGCTCGGCTACTGCCCTGAACCCGAGCAAGAAAGAGACGGCAAGTGAGTCACCGCTCAAGATTGCACTCTTCTCGTTGGCAAAAATGTGTTCGAACCACCAGATTTGCAGACAGTTCGTGAAGTCATCGGAGTTGTTCCCGGTCATCGCGAGGCTTAAACATTCCCCTGAGACTAACATTGCTCACTATGCTTCAGTTATTGTGGCCAAAGTCGGTGGTGATTCTTAAGAAAATGAGATGTACGTCCCTGTAAATTCCTTATGTTACAACACAGTTTCATTACTTTGCAGTATTGTTGTTACGTTTGAAATCGATGAAAAATGCGCAAACGATCGTAAACCGAGATTGCATCAACTAAGACCTATCCAAATATATAAGTTAGGGATTATAAAAATACTTTCTCCGTTCCACTAAGATAAATGTTTTACAAAAAAAAATTGTTTCACAAAGATGTATTTTTTATGTTTTCTATACAAAAATTGCAAATTTCAATAAAATTAATTGAATTTATTGAAAGACTATTGGTTAAAATGCATTGGAATTTGATAATTTCTAAAAATGATGTATGATTAATGTGTTTTCTTAAAACACCAAAACATCTATCTTAATGGAACGGAGGGAGTATTAAATTACAAACATTTGAAGTAGAACGGTTTTTGAGCTTTTCTCGGTTTTGGGAATATATCACTAAATTGATTTTTTGGACTATTTGATTTGGTTTTGAGTTTTATTTTGTGTTCTGAATTCAGCCAAAATCGTTTCATATCTCGGTTTATTCGGTGGAAGACAAATTATTCTGATAAAATATGGCATAGTTCCGTTAATTTCGGTTTATTTATTCAGTTTGTTTGGTAAGTATTTGACGAACTGATCAGTTCTGTGTACTGAACAGAACCGATTGAACTTTAGCTAAACCAAATGTTAAATTGGAAACCAAAATTTTTCAGTTTGGTTGGTTCGGTTTATTTTGGTTTGAGCCGAATATTTTGAAGTGTCTATCCTGACCTGCAAACGCAGCCTGAAAGATAATCATAGTAATTTGGTACTAAAAATATCGGTGAAACCGATTATTTGTACAAGACTCTGTACAACATTGAGACTCAAGTGAGATTTGCCATTTGACCTCATAACCGTTCTCTGAAACTATCCATAACCTTCCAGTTATATCCTCCTTTTGTCTTCAACTCATCTGCTAATTTATCTGATATATCAAAGCCTTTGAGGTGCAACGTTACATGCTTCTTGTCTTGTGAGTGTCTACGACTACGACACATACTCTTGTTTACAAGTTTCACCTCTGGAGTTAGAGTTCTGTGTTCGTGATTGTCACATCTGGACTTGAGTGCTTGAATGGCAACATCTGGAGGGATCTTGGGGTTTCTGGCAAGCTGTCTGCAAGTCTCCAGTGTTAGTTTCTTGTAGTTGAGACATCGACATATCTTTGTTCGATCTTGTGGTGTTAGATTCGGATGAGACTGTAACAACAAACAACAACAAAAGAACAAAAATTAGGAAGGACTTGTTATTATAAGGCACTGATACCAGTTTCCAATATAGATTACAAAGAAGGCTGTCCAACTCCACCAAACTCAGCAAAATTGTATATCTTAAATTTTTGATGTAAATACTAATTCATCCTTCCATTTAAGTATTGTTTTAGATTTGTACATATAAATTAAAAAATAAATTGTATATTTTCTAAATAAAAATATTATTAACTATATACATAACCATATCTTAACCAATAAAAAAAAAATTAGAATTTTTTTTTTTTGTCACAGAAATAAATTAGAAATATAAGAAGTTATATAACATATATAAAAGGGCAATTCTCTCAAATATCTCTTTTTAAGTTTTTGTCATCAAAATAACACTTAAAAAGACCAAAATATCACCTTTTTATTTTGAAATTTTTAATATTTATTTTTTATTTTTTATTTTTTAAAATTTGAAACTCCACCTTCAAAACCCCACACCTTAACTCTGAACCTAAATGTAGATTAGTTAATCCTATGCATATAAGTATATATTTCCATCTTTAATGAAATATTTTGATCATTTTCCTATTTGAGTGCTATTTTGGTGAAAATAAACAAAAAATGGTTATCCTAAAAAATTTTTTTTTTATAAAATTAATAAATTTTGCATTGAAATTCTAAAACGACACTTATATTTTGTAACATAAATTTTATTATACAACGACACCTAATATGAAAAGAAAGAAGTATTGAACGTTTCTAGAAAAAAAATGTATTGGATATATTCAAATTATCAGTTATTAATATAAAGTGGCAATTGATAGTACTATACCCCAAAAGATCTATAGTTTTGAGTTTTTAGTATAGTGTTATTAATAGTATTTTTAAAAAGTAGTAAAAGGACCAGACAGACAAGAATACAGAAGAAATTGTATCCTTGTGAGGATCTGACAGGAACTCCACGGCAGCAACAAGACAGTGAAGAAACTGAAGATGACTCCAAGTCTTAAATATAACATATACTCTGAGTGTATAATGGTATACACATAATCACAAACTTCAAATCTTTATGATGATTAAATATATAGTTTAGCTCTGTTTTAATCTCTTGATGAGTACAAGAAACCAAAATTGTATTTAATAGAAAAATGTATTGAAATCTATCTGTCACTTGTCTTCTTTTGTATGTCCAATACAAATTAAAACAACAACAACTTATTCTCTCTTTATTTGTCTCACTTTGTATTAAAAACATTTATTTTTGCATAGTTGGTGAAGAGATACAAGAAAATGTTAATCAAATAAAAAGAAAAATTCAAGGAAAAAAAAAAACTGACCTGTAGATAGATGTCAATGGCTCTGTAAACTCCATCAAAGCAATCTCTAGCTGAATCAAGCAAACTCTCTGCAACTCCAAGGAACTTGGATACTTTCAAATTCTGATCTGGAGATATCTCTCTCAAATACTTATCAATCAATCTCCCAACTTCTTTCATACTTGTTTCTTCTTCTATGTTACTCACAAACACTGTTAGCAACCTTATCACAAGATCCACATTGTAGAATCCACCCTCTCTGCTTCCTCCAGCTGCAGGTATCAAAAGATCATCAAGTGTTGCTTGATCCAACATTTCTCCAATTAGAGTTTCTAAACCGGTCTTTGACTCTCTACTTAGACTAAAACTGGATAAAACCCGAAGAACCCAGAAGAGTTTCCTGCAAGAAAACGCGGTTTTGCCCGCTAAAATCACTCCTTTAACCGCTGTATCAGCCAAATCAGAGTACTCAAGCTTGTTCCTCACAAGCTCTGTTTTGCTTGATTTGGTTTGAAGTCTTGTCTTGAGATAATGAAGAAGAAACTTGGTTAGGACCAAGCTTTTTATGTTGGTTTTATAAGCTCCAATGATCCTTATTAGCTTCAAAATGATCATCGGAGAGAGACTTGACATATCATCGAACCACCACTCGTTGCTTCTTACGCAAGAAACAGTCTGCAAATTCGACCTTTTATCTGATTCTGGCGTGTTCTTGGTCGTAGACGGCGAAGAAGAAGACGGAGAAGAGGAAGAGAAAGCTTCTGAACTCCGAGAGATTTTGGTCAAAGCTGCGAAAATGAGTTTATCGACGAGACCATACGATTCCGCGTGGAGGAACACTTGCTCGCAGTTCTTGAGGCTTGAAACGATGTCGTTCCAAGAACTATAGAACACTTCTTCAAGAAAAGTCTCTGTCTGAAGCAAGAGGTTAGAGAAACAGAGCTTCTCCGTCATTCCTAGAAAAACAGAGCAACAGTACAAAGTCGAGACATTCGAGACATCGATTGAGATTCCTCCGTTGCTGTAACAGAACCTTGAAACCAACTCAAACCCATCTGGTCCACCTGGAAACTCATCAATCTCGATAGTGATGATCTCTGTAGATTTATTCTTCTTGTCTCTCTTCTTCTTGCTCTGTTTTATTATCTTCCTCAAGGTTCCAGAGTACTTTGAAATCACATCCTATAACAGAGCGTATAGAGAAATAAGAAACAGAGCATAATCAAGATTTGTTTTTTTTAAGGCTTGATTCTTTGTTACCTGATTGAGGAAGAATGTGTATTCTCCATTGATATTGATTTGAAGATCGTAGAAGAGAGACATTTCTCGCGATTTTTTGCATCAGAGTATGAAAGTCTAATGAGTCTTGTGACTTGTTGTAAGCTTTCCGCTGTTTATTTTGTGTGTTTTTTGGATTTTATAGAGCAATAATTTTAGTGGCCACATGGAAATGAGATATGTATAGTGTTTTATTTGTCTTTATTTACACCAATGCAAATACATATATACAAAATATATTAAAAAATAAATTAGACGAATGTAAGACAAAAGTTTGTGTTGAACTATAGTATCATTTTATACAAAATATATAGAAAACCACACAAATTTTCAAATTATCTCAAATTCCCATGAAATAAATTTTATTTGTTTGTTTTTGTTGTTTTTAAAAGAATGTTGTTGAACTTTGATTCTTTGAGAAGGATTGACTTTAAAAAGAAATTAATATACTTTAATATTTGCTTATCCAATTGCACAATTTTCAAGGTAATAATACAGTTTATTTACATAAAACAAAATATATTAAAGATAAATTAGACGGAAGTAAGACAAAAGTTTATGTTGAACTATAGTATAATTGTATACAATATATAGAAAACCACATAAATTTTCAAATTATCTCAAATTCCAATAAAATGATTATTTGTTGTTTGTATTGTTTTGTTGTTTTAGATTATGTTGTTGAACTTTGATTCTTATTCCTTTGAGAAGGATTGACTTTCTATGAAAAATTAGTATTCCCTCCGTTTTATATTAGTTGTCGTTCTAAGTTTATGCACACAGATTAAGGAAACATTTAATTTTACATATTTTCAAAATAAAAACCATATTACCAATACACCTAACCATATATCAACCAATAAAAAAATAGAATAGATAATATTACCAATAAATTTTGCATTGAAAACCGAAAACGACATTTATTTTGAAACAAAAATTCTACTCCAGAATGACATCTAATTTGAAACGGAGGGAGTATAATTTAGTATTTTCTTATTTAATTCATTGCACAAATTTTCATGGTACTAAGCTGCTGGCCAAATATTGTAGTTTTCTTTCTGTAAAGAACAATGTTTGTGTCCAGTTCAAAATTTTACAGAAAATTCAAATTCAAAGTATATATATATACTGATTTATTTATTTCTATACACGAATAAAAACTTCTTCTTCTTTTTTTTTCTGACAACCCATCATCAAGCTAGATCAAGTGGAGGTCAGGCAGGCCGGTTCTCCTGGGAGCACCTCCGTTTGACCGGGTCTGATCTATATGGGAAAAAACATAGTCTCTATTCCTTGCATCTTTCGCCAAGGCATCCGCTCGAACATTCCTAACTCGAGGAATATGAGAAAGACTCACATCCGCGAAGTCTTCCTGAAGCTTCTGGAACACCTCGATCTCTGACGCGAAGGTCGGCCAGTCTAAAGGATTAGAGATCATATCAACGAGGTCCAAACAGTCCGTCTTAAAGCGAATCGAGGAGATCCTCATATTTCAGCCCCAATTAGACCTTCCATCTCTGCATATAGGGCTGAAAGGCTCCTGTTGCACGCCCGTATACCAAAATATTGAGAACTCATATGGCCTTCAAGACTCCACCCTAAACCACTAACGTTGCTTTTATCAATCCAAGATGCATTGATTTGGCAGATAGGGATATGGGGGATCCGAGGAGCCATTAACTCATCCTCTAGAAAAATGTGTTCGCCAAAGTCCTCAAAATCCTCAATCTCTTCGTCTTTTTCGTTAGCCTTCCTCCAAACATTCTGCCTCCAGAGTTGCGTGTAGAAAGGTATCAAACGGTGATACAACTAGAGGAAAAGAAAACAAATTAGGTATATCTCATGCTTCTTAAAAAGTGATTCAACTGATGAAATTTGGTATACTTCATGTGATCAAAACCCTATATTTTGTAAATGGTATCATTTTTTTTGATAACCGTGGGGATCCGGCGACCAAGGTCAACCGACTAATCCCACGAAGCCCACGGCACTCCGCGTATTCTTGCCATTTAAGGCAGCCCGGGTGGCCAGTGGGAACCGAACTAGGGTTTCGTTGTATTGGGTTTTCTTTTTCCCTCAAGCGCCACTAGACTACCATCACTGATTTGGTATCATAAATAATTGTTTTAGCCAAAAAAATTCAGTGATTAGGATATCGAGTTATCTATCGAGTAATTGTGTTCCAAAAAAAGAAGAAAAAAAAATCTATCGAATAGTTGGGACCAACTAGGATTGAAAATGCAAAGTGTCGAGTTGAACCGTGTAGTCAAGGCGTCTTGCTTTCATTATCTGGCTAGCTATGTGCAAAAGACTTTTAGGGGGAAATCCAACAAGAGTTTGGAGTCAATATGAACTCTATTTTTTTTTTGTGTGTGGAGAAGCGAACTAATCAAAGTATCAAACACGACATGAATTAGGTCGACCCTGCCACACGCTTCTTGATTTGGTGAGGAGCAATAGCTCAAAAACCCTCTACTATTATTTTTTTTTTGAAAAAAACAATTTAGTTTTCTTTAACTAATCCACGTGTTTCCCTTTTTAATTATATATAGTTTTCCCTTTTAATGAATCTAATCCATGTTTGAACCATCTTTATTCGATATCTGATTCGCACCTCAGATATCACTATATGATTTAGGGATTAGCTTAGCTAGGAGCCATGACACCTACGAGTCTACGACCTCGGTCGTAGCTACCTAAAGATTTGATAATTATCTAAGGATACATGAAGATGAACCCAACGTCATGCTATAAAATCAAAAGTAAAGATTATGAATTTATATATTGAAATTATGCTCGTAGCTACCTACAAATTTGTTTAGACGATTGTCTCCATTTACCCTGCTTAATTTTTATATATTTAGTGGTATCTATTTTAATGAATTTAGTTGTTATAGTTAGATCGCTTAATTAGCCCTTTTTAACAAGTCTATTGTAGACTTGATGTATTGTTCATTCCGCATATATATCTACTGTAGACTTGATGTGTTGGTTATTCCAAAGAGGGAGATTCGGCAGGAAGATTTTTTATCACCTTATATCTTTATCTTATGTGTTGAAGTTCTCTCAGGCCTATGTAAAAAGGCACAAGAGAATGATAATTTGTATGGTCTCACACTACAAGAAAACAATTATTTTACAACGGCCAATTTCCTCGTGACTTCATCGTAAAAGTGACGTTACGAGGAATTAACGAGGATACCCGTATCGTCGTAATTCGTTTGTCGTTAAATATATTTCCTCGCCAGTTTCTCGTTAATTAGCTAGTCATATATTTCCTCGTAAAGACGAAGTAAAGATTTCCTCGTAAATACCACGTGACATATCCACGTAAAGACGTCGCTGACTTTCCTCGTAAACACCACGTAGACGCTTTCTCGTAAATACCACGAAAATACCATGGAAAGTATTCCTCGTAATATCCATGTAAAGACCAAGAAAAGTTTTCGACTTAAGAACCTCGTTAACACCTCGAAAACATTTCCTCGTAGATTCCACGTCCACTCTTCCTCGTTAAATCCACGTCCATTTTCCACGTAAAAGACTCGTAAATTAGCTTCGAATTTACGTGGTGTTTTATTTTTCTTATTTTAAAAATATATTCAAATAATAATTACTAAAATAAATTTATTTTAAAATTATAAATTAAAAAATTAAAAAATCTAAAATTATTTATTTTATAAATATTTATAAATAAATATCTCATAAGTTTTACATTCATAAAAAAAGAAAAGAACAATAGAAAAAAAAAACTAAGTAGGCTCGTGCATCGCTTGCTAGAATTCATCGCTCCTCCTCGAGACATCTTCCTCGTTATGTGGGACGGGGGCGGGTGGCTCGCCTGGAACAGGGTTTTGTTCTCGCATGGTCTTCAATAATGCTTCCCATTCCGGATTTGTGGCGGCTATCACGTCCAAAAAGTCCTCCACTCCACCCATACGAGATGTGAACGAAGTTTTCGTCGAGGTCAACTCCGTTCTTGTCGAAGCCAGCTCATTTCTTGTCGAGGCCAGCTCCGTTTTTGTCGAGTCCAACTCGGTACGTAGCTGAGAGACTTCGTCCTCCCGTCTCTGACCATAAGACGATGTCGCTCTCGGAACATCGTTGACAGAACCAATCCCCATCGTACGCCCCTTTTTCCTCGGGGCAACCTTAAAAAAACAAAAAAATATATGTATATATTAAAATTTTTAATTTAAAGTAATAATTTTAATTTTAATTTTGAAAAAGTTACCTCCTCGTAAATCTGATCGACTTCAGGAACGGATAAACTGACAGGCAATCCGTCGGGCGACTCCTGGGTCAGCTGGGTCTCACGCTCCGCAACCCGAGCTGCCACCTCGTTGTAGATTTGCTCAGACTTTTCATCTAGGAACTGGCCTGCCTTATTCCTGTGGCTGCGGTCGTAAAGTTCGAGAAGAGTGGGCATGCGTCCCAACTCTTTGGCCTATAAACATTGAATAAAATTAGTTAAATTTTTTATTATATATATATATATTAAAAATAACAAATTAAAAAATTTAATTACGTACCATTTCCAAACGGATAGCAGCGTGGGGTTTTTGGCCCGTAGAGTGTAGCATTGCCCTACGGCCATTCTCATCAACTGAGTTACGGGAGTTAGAGCAAGACTGGATGACTCTGATGGAGTTCAGATCCTTCCAATAGGCGATGAGGCCATTCCAGATATCCGTGGTGAGCTCAGCGGGTTTGCCTTTCACATAACCCTTCACGATCCAGTCACCCTTCCAGTTGGAGACCGTGTCCAGCAACCGTGGTTTCACCTTCTCGTAAAACGCTTGCCGCACCTTCTCCGTGACCCCTAAAGACCAATTATATTTTTGCTGCAAAAAAAAATTAAATTAGTAAATAATTTATGAGAATTTAAAAATTTAAAAATAAAAAAATAATAGTAATTAATAACTTACAGCGTAAATTTTGAACCACGTCCTTCTGACGTGGATCGGAGTTAGCTTCCAGTTAGGATGTGGCAACACGAAGTAACCTTTCATGGTGTCGGTTACGTCCGTTGCAAGTCGTCCGTCAACCCCAAACCTGAAAAAAACATTTCGTCGAGCAAATATTGTAACTTAAAATTATTAATAAAAAGTATTTTAGAAATATAAAGTAATTTAACTTACCACTTCACATCTTATATCGAAATTGAGCAGAATATAGATGTGTGTACTATGAGCGTCTTCTTCACTCGACCACCAAACCACTTTTAATTTTCCACCGAGTCGACCTATCTGGCTAAAGATGTCAGGAACACCAGCAACTGCATATGTTGGCGCGACACCACCATCATCGTATCTTCTTGGAGCTCTTTTTCTAGTACGTACTTTGGACGCAAAGTAATACGATGTGAAGTGAGAAGTTTCTTATGTCAAACTTCCCGCAATTATAGAACCTTCAACTTTCGCAAGATTTTTTGCTTTTCCCTTCAAATATTTCATTGCTCGTTCATACTGATACATCCATCCGTAATGTACAGGTCCACGAAGTAATGCCTCATATGGGAGGTGGACAGCTAGGTGTTCCATGACGTCAAAAAATCCAGGTGGAAATATCTTCTCCAAGTTGCACAATAAGATGAGAATGTTCTCCTGTAGCTGTTCGACGACTTTTTCTTTAAGAGTGCGTGTGCTCAGATCCCTGAAAAATGCTCCAATGCCTTGTATATATTCCAAATACAATGAAACACATGTACATTATTAGTCATATATAATAGCAAACTACACCATTTTAAAATAACTCTGTTAAAATATATATATATATATATATACCTGCAAGTGCTTCATGTACGTTTGTTGGCAGTAGCTCCGCAAATGCAAATGGAAGTAGTCGTTGCATAAAGACATGACAATCATAACTCTTCATCCCGGAGAACTTTTGACCTTTTTCAACACATCTTGAGAGATTTGAAACATACCCATCGAGAAACTTCACTTCTGATGCAACCCAGTCGAACAACACCGACTTTTTTTCTGAAGACAATCGAAATATGGGAACCGGAACTTGTCCATTGCTTTTTATATGTAACTCACTTCTTGCGCAAATGTCTGGCAAGTCCAACCTCGATTTTATGTTGTCTTTTGTCTTTCCTGGGACATTCAATATTGTATTCATGATGTTCTCAAAGAAATTCTTCTCTATATGCATCACATCAAGGTTGTGGCGCAGAAGAAGATCCTTCCAATAAGGCAACTCCCAAAATATACTCTTCTTGTGCCAGTTGTGATGAACACCATAAGAATCAGGCATATTACCGGGGACATGCCAATTACCACCACGCGGAGCTGTTTTCAATGCTCCATAGTAATCGAGTTGCGCTTTAATTTGTTCTCCAGTTAGATATGGAGGAGGTGTGTCTCTGACAACCCTTTTGTGCTTAAACAATTTCTTGTTTCTTCGGTACGGGTGGCCAGCGGGAAGAAATCGACGGTGACAATCAAACCAACTTGTCTTCCTACCATTTTTTAGTTGAAACGCATCTGTCGAACCATTACAATATGGACAAGCTAATCTACCATGTGTTGTCCATCCAGACAACATCCCATAGGCAGGAAAGTCACTTATGGTCCACATAAGCATCGCTCGCATCGTAAAATTCGTCTTCGTTGAGCAGTCATACGTCCTCACTCCCGTAAACCACAAATCCTTCAACTCTTTTATAAGTGGTTGCAAGAAAACATCCAGAGACCTTTTTGGATGGTTTGGACCAGGTATTAATATGGTCAAGAATATCAACTCCCGTAAATTGCACATCTCCGGTGGCAGGTTGTATGGCGTAAGAAATACTGGCCACAATGAATATTGTCTCCCTGACATTCCGAATGGACTAAATCCATCTGTGCATAAACCGAGATACACATTCCGGCTATTGCTAGCGAATTCCGGATATACTTTGTTAAAATGTTTCCAGGCTCTTGCATCTGATGGATGACTCATCTCACCATCCGTCTGAGTATGCTCGGCATGCCATCTCATCTTTCCAGCAGTCTCCTCTGATTGATACAATCTTTTCAATCTATCTGTGATTGGTAGGTACCACATCCTTTTGTACGGTATCCTATTACGTCCCCGTCCTTGCGGCTTGAATCTTGGCTTCTTGCAGAATCGACATTCTTCTAACTTCTCATCAACTCCCCAGTAGATCATGCAGTTGTCGATGCAAATGTCTATCATCTCCGAAGGCAACCCAAGACTATAGACTAGCTTCTGAATCTCATAGTAAGAATCAGCAGACTCATTGCCTTCCGGCAAATACTCTTTAAACAAGTCTACCCATTCATTCATGCAACTTTCAGGTAGATTGTGATCCGTTTTTATATTCATCATTCTAGCAGCCAACGATAATTTAGAGAGACCTTCTCTACAACCACTGTAAAGTGGCTGATTTGCCGCATTCAACATATCATAAAACTTTTTGGCATCTAAGTTAGGTTCCTCATCTTCATCATGAGCTACGAATGCATCAGCTACCATATCATGAACCCTATCACAATCTACCATCTGCTCTTCCTGATGGTTATGTTCATTAACCAAATGATGATCTACCGGTTCTACCTGAAAGTTGCTATTACTACTACTAGCAGCTTCATTCTGATCATAATTATAACCTTCTCCATGATGAAACCAGATATAGTAATTTGGCGTGAAACCTCTATTTATTAAATGCTTCCAAACATTTTCACGATTTCCTAATTTTGAATTGTTGCATTTTTTACAAGGGCAGAATATCTTACCGCTTTCTTGGGCGAGCGATGTAGAATCTGCTTGATGCATAAAAGTCTCCATCCCCGTAAGGAATTCTTTCGTCACTCTCCCGTTACCATCTCTATGCATATACATCCACCTTCGGAACTCATAAATATTCCCGGACCTGGACATAATTTTTTTTTAACTCTTTCTTTTCTTGTTGGTGTGTCTAAAATGAGGTTCAAACATCCATATTTATAGAATTTTCGAATCTGGTTGGTGAGATTTAGCGAGAAATTAAGCACGCAAAGATAATTAGGTGAAACCATAAAAACGTGTTTCAAAAGGTTCGTGGTTAATTCCTCGTCCAAGAAAATCCACGTAAAAACGAAGCTACATTTACGTCCACTTTACGACGAAATTACTTTTCTTCGTAACTAAGACGTCATCCTCGTAAATGCGACGTCAGTTTACGTTATCTTTACGAGGAAATACTTTCCACGTTAATTCACGAGGAAATAACGTGGATTGCTTTTTTCCTCGTTGCTTTATCGTAAAACCGAAGGTATTTAACGAGGAAATATTTTCCTCGTTAATCTTCCTCGTTAAAACCCAGTTTTCTTGTAGTGTCATAATAGCAAGGAACAATCCAAGAATTAATCACCTCTTGTTTGCGGATGATACAATGTTTTTCACCAACACATATGCTCATAGTTGCTCTTCCCTCTTGGAGATACTCCAAAATTATGAATGCACTTCATGTGAGAAGATAAACGTCCTCAAATCCTCCATCTCCTTTTCTAGTAAAACGCCACTCGAAACAAGAGAAAGAGTGAAATTATCTTTGAAAATAGATAAGGAGGGAGGAATCGAGAAATACCTTAGCTTCCCAGAGCACTTCAGTCGAATAAAGAAAGACCTCTTCTCATCTGCTGTGGACTGTATGCACCAAAGATTTATAAATTGGTCAACTCAGTTTGTATCAACTGCATGGAAAGCGATCATGATTCAATAAGTCTTATCTGCAATACCAGACTTTGCAATGACTTGTTTCCTTCTGCATGTAAGTTTTTGTAAACGTATACAATCCATTCTTACCAGATTCTGGTGGGATTCAAAGGTAGGAGAAATGAAGATCTGCTGGCTCGCTTGGGACAAACTCACACAACCCAAGAGTCTGGATGGATTGGGCTTCCGCAACATTCAAGCTTTCAACCAAGCTTTGCTCGCTAAGGTTGCATAGAGCTTTGCACGAATAATCCTGGGTAAATATTGCCACAAAACATTGTTCTTGAAAGTCTTAGAGTCTACATGCGTTTCACATGGATGGAGAGGCATCCTCAAAGGTAGGGACCTCCTGCTGCATCATCTAGGGAAGGCAATAGGCAATGAAGAATCTACATGCATGTGGTCTGACTCATGGATTAAGCTGGAGGCAAATCTCAAACCTTACGGCCCTGTTTTCCTACTAGACAAAGTTCTCATGGTCTCAGACCTCCTCACAAGAGAAACAAGAGAATGGAACAAAGCTCTCATTGACAACTTACTTCCATAACTTGCTTCTCACATTTTAGCCATCAGACCTAGTGTCCTTGGTGGTAATGACTTTTATGTTTGGCCTCTATAGAAGTCTGGTAAGTACACAGTCAAGTCTGGGTACTTCTTTCTGCAAGCGTCACAGAATCACTCGATCAACTCTACGTCGACTCACACGGTAGTAGACTGGAAGAAACTCATCGGGAATCTACCCCTCTTCCCAAAACTGAAACTCTTTTTATAGAAGATTCTGCACAACGCTTTACCTTCAGGGGATAACCTCTAGAGAAGAGGGCTCCTTGCGAACACGCTGTGCTCTCACTGTGGCGAGGCCGAAACCCTCGATCACATATTCTTCCACTGTAGCTTCGCTAAGGATGTCTGAAATTTGGAACCCAGTCCTCCTACTGTTGGCGAAACCTACCTCTTCTAGGAGTATGTGGCACTTGTTCCTCTGGATCTCTTGGAACATCTGGATCGATAGGAACAAGCGTATTTTTGAAAATCGAACCTCTTCACCACAGATGATCCTAACCGCATCGATTAGATCCATGAAGGAATGGGAAAAGCAAAAGCTGCTTGTCATTCTTCTCGTCACCTCGTTGCCCCTCAACCGTCACAAAACAATAGATTTCAGTCGCTGCCGTCTTCCTCCGTTTTCTGTAACACTGATGCTTCATGGAAAGCAGGCTCAACGGGCCTTGCTTAGATCTTCTCCGATCAATCGTCAGTGAAATTGAACCATAAAGCTATCTTGGTGCGACATGTCTCCTCTCCCGTTATGGCGGAGGCTCTTCTACATGCGGCTTCACTCAACATCACCATCATCTGCCTGTGATCAGATTCTCAAGAGCTCGTTCGAGCTATCAATCAGAGGAAGTGGATGATCGAGCTTCACATAGTTTTGTCCGACATTGACTCTCTTGCTTTTTTTTCATCTTCTGTTTTCTCTTTCTGTCGCTTTGAATTCATCTCACGCTTTGTTAATGGGTCGGTCGACATGCTTGCTATAAAGCCCATCTTCCCTTACCTTAAAAACCTTGGGATATAGCCCTTTAATGAATTATCCAGTTAAACAAAAATAAAAAGACTTGATGTGTTGTTATTCTGTCTATATATATTTACGAAATCATTCCGCAAATATTAGAACACCTCTAATGTATATCTTTATATTTTTTTAAAAAAAATAGAAATCTCTATTATAGAGGTGAATTTACTCTAATGTATGCCTTTATAATAGAATTCTTCTATTTTAAAGGAAAATATAAATGAATTTTATTTTTACCTCTTTATTTAAAAATGTAAATAGCAATTTTTTATATTTTTCTCTATAAATAGAAAAACTCTATTGGAAACAAATCCACCTCTATTACTCTCTATTTTATGAGAAAATATAAAGATGGAAATAAAAGTAAGTTGAAGATCGTATTATAATTTTTTTATAAATTTTGTTCGGCGCCTTCTACGTTGTTAATAATTTTTTACTTCACTTTTGAACCATTGAGCTACTTTAGGTTTGAAACAAGATTTACATCCCAGAACATAAAACTCCGAATATTGTCATGTTTTGTGATCTTGTATTAAAAAACCTTGTTAAAATGCATGTGAATGTGTGGGGTTTATGCAAAAATGTTTTTTTCCTGGTGTATGTGCGAGTCCACTACGAGCTTTATCATCGTATTAGTTCCAAATGCGACCATGTATTTGACAGCGACTTGATACTAAAATATACCTTCCCGTCCCCGCAAAATACAAAATCCCAATTTTTCTTATCCTATTTTAGATTTCTGAGATTATTATCCACAAAAATCTTCATGTTCTATCCTTTTAGTTCTTTTCATTTACAGCGCTAAAAATGATGTGGCAATGAACAAGAGGAATCACACAACAAAGTAAAAACCAAACGGACCAACTAAAAATAACACAAAAGACAAGAGGACATGGAATAATCTCTGAACATAATCAGACCACTGAAGTAAAGAGTTTTAACTTCACACAATCAAAAGAAAAGGCCAGAGAATTGGAAATGTTACCCCACCATTGCAGAAATAAAGTCGATAAACCATTAGAAAAAGATGAGAGACTAATAATAAACCCTAATTGAGCAATCTCTCAGTTACGGTACCTGCTTCCACGACCATAGTCTCTGTCTCTGTCCCTGTCCCTGTCCCGGTCATAGTCATAGTCACGCTCCTTGCCTCTTTCTCTCTCTCGGCTTCTGCTTCTGCTCCTGCGTCTATCCTTATCGTAGTGATGATGATCTCTACGCTTATCCCCACGGTCTCTTTGCCTGTCTCTGCTTCTTTCTCTTCCATCTCTATCAACACCTGCCACACAATAGATCATAATTAGATCAGATTTTTTTTTTTTTTTGTGGAAAGCAGCAATCAAGCATCCTTTTAGGGCGGGCGGAAGAACTACAGCACTAAGCTTAAGACGTTAGCACAAAGAAGAAAGATCTTAAGAGAAACATTCATTTATACAAGGAATCATTGGAGAGCCCCTCAAGAATTTAGCAATATACGCATACAGGCTCGAGGCTTAACGTGCAATTTCTAGCAAAATTCCTGCAAATATGTTAATTTTACTCGAATTGTCCTCCAGATGACTAGCAGGAAAAATATATTCTTAGAGGATTCTCTTTACTACAGCCAGTAGGTATATCTATCTATCTAGCCTAATAGTTTTTATCATAGCGGAAATGTTGCATAGGGGAGTTTTCTGAGTTGAAGTTAAACAGAAAATACCTAGTTCCTCGACTTCCCACCCAGCACGACCAGCAGCAACAGCAGGTCTGGCATCAGCTTGGTGTGTTTTAACACGGTACTTCTTCTTTAGATTCCCAAACTCATCATACATTTCACCATCATCCTGAAATTTTTATGACATAAGTTAAATGGTATACACACAGAAAATGAGAACTCAACCCAATTGCAACAAAAGACACAAAATAGAGGATGTTTCAGAGAAAGCATGTTTTACTTGTTCAGCCTCACGCCTGCGTCTCTTTGTTTCCTCTAATTCTTGTTCATCCAATTCCTTGTAACCACCACCACGACCTCCCCTATATAAAAAAAATTAAAAATTAAAAACAGGTCTTTAAGAGAACGATAGGACCGTCAAAGCTGAAACCTTGACGTTTCTTTAAGTAACTCTAATTTGGCCACGATAAAACATTTCAAGTAAGGTATATCAACTGTCAAAAAAATAAACATTTTGATGCAGCAGCTTTCTCATACTGAACACAGTGGCAAAGGCGGCACTAGGTCAGACTGCAGAAGAGAAAACTGAGTCCTAATATACAATAATGTATTACGCCATCTCTAAAGAAGAATTAAAAAAACTCTACCAACAACAAAACTACTAGTATCGAACAGAAAATCCATTGATGAAAACTAAATTCCCCGAAAAAAACATTTATAGTACCAATCCTCAGCTACACAATGCAAAAGAACAATACAAAGGCAAGCTTATCGAATCATACCTCACACCACCTTCATTCTGACCAGGTTTATTGGTGTTGCAGACATTACATTTTAAACGCTTAGCCCAGTTGACATTGCCGCACCTGATAATTAAAATATTAGAACAGAAGGATTACAACCCAAATTATATGAACACCAAAGATCGGAACCAGAGCATATCTACCAAATTAGAGCGGCCTCTTAGATAAAATAGTAGAAAAAAATAGCATAACATTCCATTTAACTTACGCAGAAAAATGAACACAGCCTCTGCACGAAAATAACTTCCTCATAAGAATCTAAGAAAAACTCAGATACTGGATCAAAACTACAGGTCTACAATCCACTTTTTCTGTTTGACAACTATCTGAAGGCAATTTACAAAACTAGAAAAGACATTTAAAAGAGGAGGGACATTGTGCCTTCACACATTCTTAGGGCCAGTTTTAGTGCCACATCATTTTTAAACGAAGGGTTAACTGAATGTCTTGTTTTTCTATGGACTGTACACTTTCCAGTATTAAACGCTCATTGTCATATGAAAGTGAACCAACTATTATTTCAGACCTAATCAGATTACTTACATTGGACAAGACCAATCATTTGGACCAAAAAGACCAGTAGAAGCACCCTTCCCCGGTGGCCCACCATCAGCACCTCCACCTCGGCCCCTTCCACGACCACCAGCCCCCATGCTGCCACCAGATGCACCAGCTGGTCTGGCAGTTCCGCAACGGTTACAAACCCCACGAAACGCAAAATTCACATTTGTGCAACTGCCAATAGAAGAACATGAGAACACTATACAGCTAAAAACTCTAATATATAAAACTGCAAAACCAATGGATAGATAGATGAAGCTCCTCACCGATGTCACAGACCTTGTATTTGGGCACATCCAGTCACCGTCTTGCTGCCATGGCTTAGCGGAAGAATCACCCTGACCTCTCCCCCTTCCAGCACCTCCTCCATTTATTTCCTTAGTAGCAGCACCTCCATCGAATCCAAAAGACTCACTCAGATGATCTCCTCCACTTTTGTTCTTCGACTCCGCCATAAAAACTCCAATAACGCTTCCATGGAAGTCTTTATTATTAAACCATTCAACAGCAGCCAAAGCAGCGTGCGGGTCCTCATAGGTAACAGTAGCATCTCCTTTAGGCTCATCAGTCTCTTTGTCTCGGTACAGCCATACCTTGGGAGTACCAGTTCGTTTGTCTCTCTAGATACAAACCAAAACGTTAAGAAACTCTGACATCTTGTGGATAAAAAGAATTGCAATGACGTCAAAAAGAAACAGAAGCAAACCATTAGTACCTGGCTAATACCATACCTTTAGTAACCCAATGGTCCCAAAATACTCAGCCAGCATGTTCTCGTCAGTGCCTAGTGGTAGATTGGAAACGTAGACTGATCCATTCGTAGGAGCTCCTTTGGTTGAAAATCCAGCCATCTTAATCCAATTTCATCAAAACAAAGCCAATCTACTGTAGATGATAAACCAAATAGTTTATTTAAATCATAAAGGGACACAACTTTGTGTTCATCACAAGCATACATACAGAAACACAGAATCAACACTAAGAAGCGTTATAATCATATTAACAGGCATTCAAGAGGGAGATCGATACGAAACTTGTACGCGAGTGAACGCGTGAAGCCATATC